>PVKA01006723.1:0-28388 GCA_004027165.1 Ctenomys sociabilis | reverse complement strand
ATTTTTTTTATTTATCTTTTATGGCCATTGTATATTGTTTTAAACAAACTTGCTGTTTTTATATCTCATCAGTTTTATTATTACCTGTGGCATATGGATTGTCAGACCTAGGGAAAACATTTAGTACTCTCCAGTCTGTAAGTGAGCCACTGGATGGGTAACTATCGACATATCTGTATAAGAATCTATTGAAAGTTTTACAAGCTTTTTCCTTATATTGGCAGTTAACATGGGTTCCCTCAGGCTGAGAGGGAAGACACATAACCACCTTAGTCTGAAACTTCCTCTGACTCCATCATAAACACTTTCTTTTTTTCCTTCTCTAGAAGCTTTGGACATTTTTTCTTGAAACGTCCCTTTTCTTTGGATCTAGGAAAGGATAACTTTTTCAATCTATAATTCCATTCTGTATCTTTTCTACGATGAAACACTTCAACTGAGAACAACTTATTTCTATAAACCCTTTTTACTTTTGCAGCTTGTGTCAGACATTGGAATCCACTGAACAAGATATGACTTTTAGTTTTAAGACCTCAATGTGTTTTTATAGACAAAAATCTGGTGGATTCCAGTTAAAGGAATCATAATCTAGCATATTTGTTATAGATTTTATCTGTATAATTACCTGGGTTTTTGGTATCTATTAGGAACGAACAAATATTTTTTTTTGAGATATTGGAGCACATATATTTAAAGCGGTGTAACCTCATGTATGCTCTTAGAAATTATTTGGGCTTTACAGCACAAATAAGAACAGCATGCCATCACATTTCACTTCTGCTGTCCTCTATATGGTCTTTAGTTTCTGTCCCTGTAAGAATGCCTTTAATAGTTAATGACATTCTCTGTTCAATATTTTGAAGGACATTTCAGTTTTTTTATGAAAAGAATATATTTATTGAGGGAAAGAAAGCTCCTGCCTGAAAGAGAGACAGGAGGAGACCCAAGTGGGTTGTCCTTGAGGGAAAGAAAGCTCCTGTTAGGTCTGAAAAGCCCACCGTGTCCTTGACATTTCAGTTTTGAAAGTGAGATATTAAAGTGGAATTTCTTAACATCCATTGCAATGATTTAAAAGTTGGGAGATGGCTTCACAAAAACAGACACAAAAAGGCTAGCATCCCGGGGGCTAGGAAGATGGCTCAGTGGAATAAGCGCTTCCTTGGCAAGCGCAAGGGCCTGAGTTCAATCCCCGGTTCTGCCAAAAAGAAAAGAAAAAAAAACTAAGAAAAAAAGGCTAGCATCTGAATATTTTTCCTGCCTTTAAAAATCATGCAGAGTGTCACTGCTGGTTTTCTGTATGATGAGCTTCAATTACAATGTATATAGCTAATATACAACTTCAAATCAAATTTCTTAGCTAACATATTTTGAACCAAATGTAATGAATCCAGAAGATGGGGGACAAAAATATTACAACACTGTTCTTCCTGAAAAAAATATTTAAGCTGATTCATGGTAAAGTTTACAAGTACAATGTGTCTCTCCCAAAACAGAGATTAATCCTCTGATGTAAGGCCTTTGTGTCACTCATCTCTCTACACATCTATTCTTGGCTTCTGAACCTAAACTTTCTAAATGTTTTCTGAAAAAATTTACTTATTTTTGCAGAATGTACAACTTCACAAATAGAATGTGAATGTTACATTCTGCAAAAATAAGTAAAAGGAAAATTTCTTTTCCTTCTGTATTTAGGGCTGGGCCTATACTATGTAGATCTCACTATGTAGATAGGAATCATAGTGATTCTTGTGTCTTCAGCCTTCCAAGCGCTGGGATTAGAGGCATGTGCCACCATGCCACACCCAGTCTCTATTGCAGTCTCAGTGCACCCCGGGGTGGGGCTGGCACAGCACACTAGGAATGGAACCAAGAAAATTTACTTATTTTGTATTTGTAAAATGTGTGACCTTTACAATCAGTTTGACTTTTATACTAACAAAATCCTGCTTGCAGAAATATGATACCAAAGTGGGAGACAAAGGAACCCAGCTCTCTGGGGGCCAGAAGCAGCGCATCGCCATCGCCCGGGCCCTCGTCAGACAGCCTCGTATTTTGCTTTTGGATGAAGCTACATCAGCTCTGGATACAGAAAGTGAAAAGGTAAGAATTTAAATTGGGCTCATTCGTACCTGAATCATGTTTAAATGGCTTACATTTATGTTTTTCTTACCATTGGTAGAGATTATAACTTTGTCAGTCACATAAATTGTAGTGTATGTGAGCATTCACTAGAAGCTAAATGTTTTCTGTCACTGCCATTTAGGAGAGATAAGATGATACAAATTAATCTTGAGCATGTGCGTGTCAAGGAATGGCTCAGCACCACTTTGTAGTCATGCAAGCGCTACATGCAGGAGAAATATTCTCCATGTCAGCTGGTGCATCTCGGCAAAACTACAGTTACTTAGATTGTAAGGCACAGTTAAAATATGGCTGTACAGTACCTCAGAAAATGTGGATGATCATTTTTAGTTTAAAAAAAGGTTAAGAACTCAGCTGTTAGAAGCAAAAGATGAACAACTTCACAAATAGAATGTGAATGTTACATTCTGCAAATATGTAGTGAAAACAGATAAACAACCAACACTGAATGAGGTGTTCACTCCAGCTTCCAGATTCTCTGTGGAGTTGCATTAGGGAGTTATTTTCAGGGATGTTATATGGTGAAGAACATTTGGAAATGCATTTAAATAATTGGAGGAATTTAGTGTTTATGACTGTAACTTTGTCTCAGAGTTATCTGAACTGTAAGTGAATTTACTTCCAGTGTAACATATGCCTTGGTTTCTTAAACTGCTATATTTTAGTAATGTAACTGTTAAAGAAATATGGATTGGAGAAAGTGTGAGGCTTGTCATGGTGAAGAAATTTAAAGAAGAGAACTTTATTATAAGGATCAATGTATGTGATTACCCAACAGGTTGTCCAGGAAGCCCTCGACAAAGCCAGAGAGGGCCGCACCTGCATCGTCATTGCGCACCGCCTATCCACCATCCAGAACGCAGACGTCATCGTGGTAATTCAGAACGGCAGGGTGCAGGAGTGTGGCACACACCATCAGTTGCTTGCACAGAAAGGCATCTATTTCTCCATGGTCAGTGTCCAGGCTGGAGCAAAGTGCTAGACAACTGTGGCTGTATGAGATGTTAAATATTTTTTTAGTATTTTTGTTTAACTGTGACATCAAGTCAAAGAGAAAAATGCTTACTGTATTAGATAGTTATATATTTAACATTTCCTGGCACAACTGAAGATAATGTTATCAAGTTCAGAGACCTCCTAATTAAAGGGACAGAAGTAAAATCATTAAATGAGAGGACATTTAATGGTTTTGATTTTATTCTAAAAGTCACAAGAGTAGATTTTTTTTTCATAAGGTAGTTTTTTAATTTCTACTTTCTGATTTGAACTGTATGCCTCGTTAAATGATCATATATGTAGCAAAGAGTATACATAAATGCTTAAAATAAAACTATACTTTGACACTATTAGAGTCATTGTGTCTGAAATATGTTTATATATCCTTTCAATTTGAATATTATAGGTAATTTTAGCCTTTAATGAATGGGTTCACTTAAAAGGCTTTTATTTCTGTGAAAAGTTCTAAATAGTTTAAACAAATTGTATTTTATGAGTTTTCGCATTGCGCTTAAAGAACCACGAGGTGTCCTACTTCTGACCCTTGAATTCCAGCTGATTTTTAAAAAATTTTGTACTATGCTTCTCAAATTTATCAAACTGGATATTATAATATTTAAGAAGATGGAGTGATGTGAAATTTGGATTAAATATTAATAAGATATGCCTTAAATGTTTGCATTACTTTTATGAAAGGGTCTTCAAAGATTTTAATATTATTACACATTTTAACATGGAATTACACTTTTTCCTGTCCTGACAGTGAATCACTGTTCTCAGTAACTGGCCCCTTGTAAAGTGGATCCTCCTGATTTGTAGATATTTAAAAGTGTTCTGTAAGTTGTAACTACTTGATGAGGCAAATCAACAGAAAAGAAACAGTAACATTATAAATATTGATGCTCTGACTACACAATTTGAACTGTTAGCCACAAAGTATTATAAACAAATTGAAATTCATTAGCCCTGCACTGTGTTTATTTTAAGAATTGGTATCTTTACAAGCAAAGACTTTATTGTAAGAAACAACATGAGGCAGAGACGGGCGAGACCCCTAGACTTGTGTAAAGGCAAAATGCTGTCAAATTTATTGTGTCTGGGTGCAGGCAGGCAGAGGGAAAAAAGTCCATCTTTGGGGAACAGAGAAGCTGACATTTTTTGTAGGGTTTGAAAGAAGGCGGGGCCATTAGCTAAGAAGATCTTAATAAACATCAGTGGTCAAAGTTCCCTGGGTGTTTCATTCCTCAGTGAGCAAAGTCCTTGAGGCATCAGCTGTGAATGTTTGGTTGTCTTTAGGTATCCAGGTATTTGCAAATATCTGTACACCATCTGATCTCTATTAAAACACCCTGTGTTTGCTGAGGGCAGACCTATGCTGAACGAGAACAGTGCCTCTTCTGGCAGACAGGTTGGGTATTGGGAGAGTCACATCTGAATCTAGCCTTACATGCCCCCAACTTTTGTTATTATAAACATAAAGGAAAAAGAAGAAAAGGGAGATGGGCACGATTTTTCATGACTACTTCCTGTGTGGCTCAGTCGGTGGAGTGGGCAACCTAATGGGAAGGGAAACTTTGGGGAACTCTCTTTTTGTTTTGGTTGTTTTTTGCTTAATACTTATTTTGAAATTCCAAATAATACTAAAAAGGTGTATGCACTTTAAAAAATATAGAGGGGGGCCCAGGGAGATGGCTCAGTGGAATCATTGCTTCTCTGGCAAGTGCAAGGGCCTGAGTTCAATCCCGAGTTCTGCCCCCCCCCCAAAAAAAATAGGGCATAAATAAAAAAATTGATAAACATTACACCGTAAATTTTTATAGAACATAAGATTATAATCTTTCATCAGTATTCTACTGTGCCTTACTATAAAAAGCATAGATGACACCGTTTTGGTATAGCTTTAAAAACTTCATTATAATTCTAAAAGTAATTTATTTGGATTTTTCATATCCTTTAATGACTTGCAAACTTATTAACAGAAAAGGCCCTCCCCTAAGAATGTATAATTTCTGAAAAAGCCAGGAAAAGCAAAATGCAGACAGAGTTACATTGTTTCAATGCAAATAGAACACATACATTACCCATGGGGAACTGTCTTATATCTAGAGGAGAAGAGTAATAGCTACCAACTGACTATTGTTTGGATGAAGTCTTGTAAGAACTGTGACAGGAATCTGAAAAGACAGAGCCTGACCAAGAGAAGGAGGTCTATACAGACCAATCATCCTGGTAAGGAAAGTAGGCATAAAATCTATCTTGAGAATTTATAAGAGGGCTGTAGAGGAGGAGGTCATTTGTATATTGTAGGGTATGGGAGGTGGACAGATAGGAGAACAGATCAAGATCAAGGGCCTGATTGAAGTAGAAGCAAAAAGAGATTTGTGGAGGAATATAAAGGAATAGTAAAGAAGACATCTTTTAAATCTACAACTGAATAATGGGGAGCTGAAAACAAAAGGGCATAAGGGTTGGGCACTACAGGATGGATAGGTAGAACTGTCTGATCAATACTGCAGACATCTTGTATTAATCTGTAAGTGCTGTCCACTTTGCTGGACGAGGAAAATTGGGCAAGAGGTGTTTTAGAACCAGGGAAAAGGAGGAGGTGTTCTATACCCTAGGGTACATATCTGGGGAGGTGAATGGCGCTTTAGATAAGGCCGGAGAAGGAAAGAAGAGAAAAGCTATGAGTTGTTTAGGTAATGTTGACCTAATAGTCATATAGAAAGCAGGCATGGAAAGATGAAAGAAATTTTTTAGGTAGGTGATGACCTGCAGGTTTGGTTGCCCACTGAGGTGACTGATATCTACCTAGACTTCATTAGACCATACGTTAGTGTTGATCTAATCCCCTGGGGAGTATGTGGGCCTGGACTGTTCTTGTTTATCTTGAGGTCTCGCTTTTAACTGGTGCATCTCTGGCCACAGTTGTAATGTACACAAAGCCAAGAACAGTTAAGCAAGCATGGGCTAAACAATAAAATCAACAAACATATTATGGAGATAATCAATAAAGGTTTTACTAGAAGACTCAGTAATAGCCTTCTATAAAAAGGATAAGAAGAAGGTCTAGAGAAGTTTAGGAACTCATATAGCCCTAAACTGTTGTCTAATCTTTTGAATAGCCATGAAATATTGGAAGGATCAGGAATGTTCATAGTGTTTAGCCTTTATAATGGCATAAGTATTCACTTGTAGTCTTGTTAGAATGTCTAGTATTACCTGATTTTAGAGGACAGCCTTTTCTATTATTTTGTTTTAATTTAGAGGGAGAGACTAGGCAGTATTTCTGTGTTTGTTTGTTTTGTATTTTCCCCAGTATTTTGGAGGGCATATAAACAGATGACAAAAATTTTTCCATTTTTTAAATTACAGTTTTCTGTTGGGTTTTTAAAACCATCTTAAATTGAGACCTATGTTAACTAAATTTGCTCTTTCAATATCTATCAAGGTCAGGTAGGCCTCTAGAGACACTACCTTGAGAACTTTGAGTCAGCTATCAGGATAGGTCACAGTCCTGCTTGATAGATCTTACTTCATGGTCAGCCTTATTAGGTGCACTGCACATCTTTGTTGATCTCCATTTTCTGGGGTCCAACAATGTCCCTGCTAAGAGACTGAGTAACCAGAATTGTAGAATCCTCTTGAGAAGTATCTCTTCTGTCCTGGGTCTCTGACAACTTTGGCGGGCCAGGGCTAAAGTGTTGGTTGTTCTCTTAGCCCAGTTATCTCTCTAATCATGCTTCTAAATTTCAGTTGTTGAATACCCAGAAGCGATCAGTTATATTAGTCTTAGTGAACAGATGTAACATGTAAGTATAAATTGTTTCTAGATAGCTATTGTCTCTTGGTAAAGACAAACAGTTGTTGTAAGCTTTATTTCTTTTACTAAGCTCCTTTCCCTGACAACATATGTGTTTCTCAAGCAATAAAATATATAACCAAATGGTGATTGATGATTAGGGATGTGAAGTGTCTGAGGTGAAAAACAATATTTTTTATTTAAATAACAATATAAACAGGTTTTTCAGCTTCCTAATTTGACTTCTGAGAGGGAAAAGCACGGTTGGTCAGTGGACTTTATCGGGCACTTGAGCAAGATCCCTAATTGCCTGCCTGAGGAGTGCAATAAAAGGATGAAATAAGAATCAGAGATAAATTTAGCAATTCTTGCATGACAGAAGGTCTGGGAGGTCAGTGTCTCAGGGTGGGCAAAGACGACACTCCCAGTTAGTCAACATTTTATGTTTTATTTTCTTTTTGATTCTTTTCCTTGTATAGCTTGCAATTTATTTTTTTTAATTTTTTAATTTTATGATTTTTATTAATTTTATTGAGAAACAAATATCAATGGGACAGTTTCAAAACTGATTAGTAGGACAGTTTCAATAATTAGTGCATTGCATATTGTTGCCTTCATAGTGGTTATTCATAGTACAAGATGCAGACATGATATCCTGTCCAAACACTATAAGCACAAATGTTTTTTTTTCATTGAATTAAGAGAAAGTAGCTGTATATCTATCCTAACTATTTTGTGTATACAGATACAATATGATCCATATATCCCCCTTTTTTGTTTAGTTTTATCAGAGATGGGCATTCCATTGCCATTTAAATATTGTGTGTGAATTCAGCAAAATAATCCAATCTAGTCCAGTGGTCCATAATAGTAATGGGTTTTCCATAGGACTGGCAATGTCAGAAGTTGTTCACATGAGCCTTTTACAGCTCAACATATTAATATGGCTTTACTTTTTATACCTCATTTTTATACTTTTCTGCTGGATGGTTAAGACCAAGAATAAAGCAAGACCTATATAACAAGAAATGTAACTTTTGTATCTGATAAGGTCAGTCAAGTCCCCTCAGGAGTTACCTGAAACCCTGTGCTGCACTTTGTAGATCCCTTGTCAGTGTCAGCCATGTGGATGAGTCATGGCCATTGCTTGAACAATTTGCTTTCCGTGGAGGCCTGAGAGAAAGTTTTCTCTCCATGTGACTCTTCTTAGGCACACTCTACATTATCGATTGCATTTCTCTGTGGCCCCATAATCTCCTTGATCAGAAAATTTGGGACATCACTGAATTATAGTATAGTTCTTAACTGACAAATGATCTAAATTATGTTTCCTGTTCCTAGTCTTAAGAATATTTACCTGTCAAATTAGGAAGCTGAAAAACCTGTTTATATTGTTATTTAAATAAAAAATATTGTTTTTCACCTCATACACTTCACATCCCTAAAAATCAATCACCATTTGGTTATATATTTTATTGCTTGAGAAACACATATGTTGTCAGGGAAAGGAGCTTAGCAAAAGAAATAAAGGATAGTTATATTTTCTTCCTAAGAGGTTAATAAAAAGTTCCATTGTTACTAGAAATTTATTTTAGTTATTCTGGAAAATAGGACCCCGGAGATAGCTAAGTAGGTATTGGCAAGCTCAAGGCCCTGAGTTCAAACCATGGTACCACCAGGTGGGGAAGTGAGAGAGACAGAGAGAGAGAGAGGAAAATACTTTTTAATAAGCTCAACTTGAGAATCAGACTTGTGAAGATCATGACAATTTAGAATACCTGAGAACATCAGCCAAAGGGAAGCTAAGTGACCCAGCTTAAATCCATTCACTTATCTGTGCATAAAGCAGCAAGAATAGAGCTGGTGCTTATTTGCAGTTGGTCTCTGAGCTTCTTTAAAAGAGAAATATGAACACCATGCAGAGGATGAGTTCCTAATTTGTTCTCTCACCTTGTACTTTGTGTTCTGTGAAATCCCTCAAAGACCATTCTTGCACTACAGCAACCCCTGCTGGGAGAGGGAAGCTGGAACAGCGAGTGCCGCCTGCCAAGCCTGATTTCCTAATTGAGTGGCACCGCATGTCCTCCATCTTCCAATACCGAAGCCTTTGGAGTTGCGACCTCCGGGATCCTGCCTCTCCCCGTAGGTTGCAAATAACAGGACCATACTAATCGAATTTCCCAACTCTACTAAAAAATAAATATTTGTTACTTATGTCCTGGATCCTCACTGACCTTGAAAGGCTAAAGGCAAAATATTATTTGTCCTTGCAGCCCTTCTTTTTCTCTAATTTTATGTATTATTTTAAAGAGAAAAATATTTTAAAAATTAAAAATGACACAGAATTTCAAAATAAGACATTAGGAAATCAACAATGGTTGTTATATTGCATATTGTCATCTTCAATGTAGCTTTTCAGATTGCCAGATATAGTCATCAAGAATTGTTCAAAAAGTCATTAACTGTTCCTTTCAATAAGCCAAAAGAAAATAATAAGATAATTATCTTACTTTTCCATTCTTTCTTTTCTCTTTTTTTCATTCCCTCATTCCAGTTATTTATTCCTTTTGAGTAATTTCTTTCCTTTTCACAATATGTATTGTATCTTTTAGATTTTATTTATTCTTTAGTTTTTTATACTAGGAAGACAAAAGGATGTCTACATATGTGAATCTGATTTAATTCATTTATGAGTATAGTTTCTAGTTGCATCCATTTACCTGTAAAAGCCTTGAGTTTATCTTTCTTCATAGCTAAGCAAAATAAACTCTGTATCTTTTTTATCCATTCCTCAGGTGATGGACATTTAGGTTATTTCCAAGATTTAACTATGACAAATGGCACTGCTATAAACATGAGTGCACATCTATCTTGATGTTTTCACTTCTTCTGGAAAAATACCCAGAAGGGGAATATCTGGGTTAAATAGGACTTCTAATCCTAATTTTTTGAGAAATCTCCACACTGATTTCCACAGAGGTTGTACCAGCCTGCAGTCACACCTACACTGGAGAAGGCTTCCTTTTCACCACAGCCTTGCCCACATTTGTTATTAGTTGATCTCTTTATGATAGTCATTCTTTCAGGGGTGAAATGGAATTTCAGTGTCTTTTTAATTTACATTTCTCAAATGACCAGTGCTGTGGAACATTTTTTTGTGTATTTATTTGCCATTTGTGTTTCTTCTTCTGAGAACTGTATTCATCTCAGATGCTCATTTTTAGATTGGTTCTTTAAATTTAGGGGCCCTGATTATTTTACTTTTTTAGTTATTTACGTATTCTAGATAGTTTCTTGTCTGAGGGACAATTAGCTAAAATTTTTCCTCTAATTTGTGGGTTTTCTTCTTGCTCTATTGATGATTTCTTTTGATGTGCAAAAACTTCTCAATAAGATGAGATTCTAGTTGTTGATTCATAGAGGTATCCCCAATGTACTCTGGTTTTTATTCATGAACTCTCTGCTTACTCCTATGTCCTCAAGATTTCTGCCTACTTTCTCTTCTAGTAGATTTGGTGTTTTTGTTTTAATATTAGGTCTTTAATACTGTTTGATTTTAGTGCATGGTAATAGACATAGGTCCAGTTTTAGTCTTCAGTATATGGAGAGCCAGTTCTTTAAGCACTATTTATTAAACATCCTGACATTCTTCCAGTGAACATGTTTGGCTCCATTGTTAGAGATGAGATGGCTGAGTGTGTTTATAGTTGGATGTATTCCATTGATCCTCATGTCTTTTTTTGGCCAATATCACGCTGATTTATCACAGTAGCTTTGTAGCATAATTTCAAGTCAGGGATTGCCTTGATTTTTTTTTTCCCCCAGGGAATCTTTTTCTATTCTAGGTCTCTTATGATTTCAGATGAATTTTAGCAAGTTTTTTCTCTATATCTGTGAGTTTTGCTCAGTGTGTTTTGATTGGGACTGCATTAAATTTGTGTAACAGTTTTAGGAGTATGGCCATTTTCTAAATGTTGGTTCTCCCTTTCTATGAGCCATGAATATGTTACACCATTTTCTGAAATTCTGTTTTGATCATTCTTTCTTTGAGGTTCACACTGTGTGCAAACACAGTAGCTATCCTGATTTTTTTCTGGAGTCCATATCATGGAGCTTGTTTTCTATCCTTCATCATTCAGTGTATTGTGTGTTTTATCACGCAAAACAGCAACTATTGTTAAATTCCTATTATTTTGTTTAGTGAAATTTTGTATCTTTTCTAATGTTTTTTAAAAAAATATTTTGCCTTCTTTGAAAAATATTAAAGATATTGTTTTGAGTTAAATGTATTTTTCTAGACAGAATACTGTTGGGTTTTTTTTTTTCCTATTCTGGTAATCTGTTTATTTTGATTGGTAAATTGAGACCATTTACATTGATGGTTATAACTGGTATGTATTGGCTTATCTTTCCATGTTATTTTCCCACTTGTGGTTCCCTGTATTTCTTTCTGTTTAATTGCTTTCTCTGACTGGTGGTTTCTTTTTTATTTTCTTTTAAATGTGTCAGAACTTTTTTGCTTTTGTTCTTGCAATTGTGGTCATTTTTATCTATGTCTAGAATATCTTTCTTTGTAGAGTTGATTTGGTGGTCATGAATCTCTTCCGTTATTCTTGGTCATAGAAGTAGCATTTTTCCATTAACTTTGAAAGATATTTTACAGGTTACATCAGTCTGGGTTGGAAGTTGTTTCCTTTCAGGGCTTAAAATACTCCACTGTAGCTCTTGGGTTTATGATGAGAAGTCTTTCATGATTCTGATGAGCTTTCTATTATATGCGATATGTTTCTTTTCTCTAACAGCTTTTTGATATTCTGTTCTCATGTTGAATTTCTGTCTTGATTATTATATGTCTGCTTCACAAATTTGTATGTCATCCTTGCACAGAGGCCATGATAATCTTCTCTGTATTGTTCCAATTTTAGTATATGTGCTGCTGAAACAAGCACTATTACATGTCTGGGTGTTGCTTTATTTTGGTCATGGCTAATTAAAGTTCTGTCTGCCTCAGTAACCTACACTTCAGATCCTGTTCCTATGTTTGAGTAGTTTTCTATTATTACTTCTACAAATAATGTCTTTATGTCATTGTGTTGACTTCTGCTTTTTCACTGATACATAGCAGTCTTATGTTTGTTGCATCATCTTGCAGCTATTTAGTTATTATTTCTTGATCCCTCTTTTTTTTGTGGAACTGGGGATTGAACTCAGGCCCTTGTGCTTGCCAGGGAAGGGTTTATTCCACTGAGCTATCTCCCTGGCCCCCTCTTTTTGTTTTTAAGAGATCTTTCCTTTCATGATTGCTAGCCATAATCCTGTCTTCAGGGTCTTAGTCTATCTTCAGTTTTATTCAAGCAGTTTGACCAGAGTTTAATGTTTTTAATTTCCTATATATCTGTCTGTATCCATTCATCATTCTATTTCTTTCTACATTGATCTTTTATGTTTTCCTTCATTTTTCTGTCATCCTCTATTTTTGATCTATCTCTAGTCTAGATTTACTCAACATTTCTGTTATGATTGCTGTCACTTTTTTTTTTCCAGAGAGATTGTTTCTGATCTGATTTCCCTTGTAGCCCCATGCATTTGTTTCTTTGTTTCAAGTGCTACCATATCAGGAAGTTTCAGTTATGTGCATTCCATTTTTCTCTATTTTCCCTCTTTCCTGGACTTGTTCTGGGTGGCCTGGAGATCTAACATTGCACTTTGCTTTGCATCTTGTCATTTTCTATTTAAAATTTTAAGTTTTGTTTTCTGTGTTGAACCTTGTAAATTTTTGTAATAGGTAGCTATCTGCCTATATTAAGTCCTCTTCAGGAAAAGTCTGTTCTTTAAGGATGTCTTCTGTGTGCGGGAGGTTCTTGGTTTGTGTCTTCCAAGATTCTACAAATTCAAATTAATTCAGAGTGAGGTGTTGGGATACATTTGGCTCAGTCCCCAGTTCTTTGGTGCTCAGTTACAATGAGGCTATTATACCCAAACAACCCAGTATTATTAAGAAAGGGAGAACAGCGTATATGACATCCTAGCTAAAGTAATAAAATTATCAATAATCAGCATCAAGCACAGCTTAGAACTGCAAACTATAGTAACTATTAACTTTGTAAATTAAACTGTAGGAACAAATTTTATCATATAACAAAATTGATTGTAAATTGAAATCATGCATTCAAAATACTTCCCATTGGTGGAGTGGTTTCATTGTGTGGGGAAATTTAAGAAGAATGATGGATAAAACAAAGATAATTGCCAAGAAAGGAGAAGCAAGGCTTGGTAACAAAGGATCACAAAACTTTTCGGAAACTGGAGAAGAGAGCAAAAGAGAATCAAGGAGCAAGTAAAGAAATAACTTGGTCTCTGGGCTTTGGGGATATTAGTCATCTGTGGCTGGAGTTCTCCACAGCCATTTAGAAAAGAGAAAAAAAAAGGATAAGAAAAAAAAAAGAAAATGTTATTGTTGGTGTCTATTTGTCCTCAAAGCCTCATGCAGTAATTGGGCATACTTCTAAAGTCTATGATTAACTCATGATCCACAGAGATTTTGGGTGTGAGTGTTACACGTGCCCTGGGGAAGGCAGTTTGCATTACAGTGCAAGGAGGAGTGAGACCTTGCTTTCTGCCCTTTTGCTGCCACCATGAAAGTTTGCTCTCTGTCACATGCTGTTCTACCTTGGAGCCAACTAAGTATGGACTGAAACTTCTAGCAACTGTGAGATAAATAAGCCTTTCCTTCCTTCATTTTGAGTGTTGTGTATTTGTTCCAGTAATAAGTGAAAACTGAGACAGTAACAGTGGTAGGGGCCAGCCATCCCCTGGGCCTTCCTATGAGGGCCACCTGATCCAAGCAATGAAGACAGGAAAGATAATCCCATGGGACTTCAATTGTCTTATTTAGAATTATTGTATCTTCTTGATTTAGTTTTGGCTAGGAATCTGCCCATTTCTTCTGTTTTCCATCTTTTTATTTATTTATTTTTGTTTTATTGAAGTACAAATATCAATGAGACATTTTTAAGATACCTTGACAAGATGGATTTGATAAATTAATACATTGCAAACTGTTTTCATAATGTTTTGGTATCATAGAAGGTGCATACATGATATTATACTTACAGATATTATTATACCATATGCCTCTTATCATTAAATTAAGAGAGTGTAGCTGTTTGCATATCTTATTTTTTATACCTGAATTACATCAAAGATTCAATAATTAATACTTTCTACCTTGTTACTTTCCTAGTGGTTGTCTATAGTACTAGAAGCCGACATAATATCCTGTCCAACCACCATTAGTGCAAATCTTGCCTCTCATAAAATTATGTAGAAGCACAGTGTTATCTATCCCAACTGTACTGTCTATACACACACATCGATTCTTCCTTTCTGTACCCCTTCCTTTCTCTACACCTGTCAGAGATGGGCACTCCATTGTCATTCATCTAACTTAGGTGCTTGAACTCGACAACACAATCCAACACAGTCCAGCATTCCACAACAACAGTGAGTTATCCAAAGAAGTTGTCAACCATAGCCATTTACAGCTCAACTTATTATTATGGCCCCGTGATGTATACTTCATTTTTATACTTTTCTGCTGGATGGTTAAAACCTAGATAGAGCAAGACCTATATACCAACACATGTACTTTATGTCTCTTATGAGGTCAGTGAAGTCCCCTCAGGGTTTATCTTGTACCTTATTCTGTAGATCCTTTGTCTGTGTCATCCGTGTGGATGAGTCACGCCAATGGTTGACCAGTTTTCTCTCTGTGAGAGCCTGAGAGAACATTTTCTCTCCATGTGACCTTCCCCAGGCACACTCTAGAACTACGATCTCTTTCCTCTGTGGCTCCATAATCTCCTTGTTCAGAAAATTGGGAGCTCAATTGAGTTTCATGATGTAGCACTACAGGTTCTCCTATGTCCTGAGTCTTCGCTGACCTTGAAAGGCTAGGGCCAGGATGTTGGCTGGCCTTGTGGCACTTCTATTTCTCCAACTTTGATCTCTGAACATCTGTTTTCCATCTTAGTAGAATGTAGGTTCTCATAGTAGATATCATCTTCTGAATTTCTGAAATGATTTCCCTATTTCATTCCTAATTACTTCAATTTTTGTTTTTCTTTCTTCCTTTATATGAGGTTGGCTAATGGTTATCAATTTTATTCAATCTTTATTTTTTATTTTTATTTTTTTAATTTGTATTTAGGACAGGGTCTACTGGATCTCACTACATGGATAGGACTCTTAGTGATTCTTCTGTTTACAGCTTCCCAAGAGCTGGGATTACAGGTGTGAGCCACTATGTCCAGTCTTAATCAAGGTCTCAGGGTACCCTGGGGGCGGGGCTGGAACTCGCAACCCCTGTGGCTGCCTAAGCAGGTGTTTAATCTGCTGAGCTATTTGGACGGCCCTTATTTGATCTTTCAAAGTACCACCTTTTTGATTCACTGAGTCTTTGTATTGTTTTCTTAGTCTCAATTGCATTAATTTATGCTCTGTATAGTTTCTTCCCTCATGTGTCCTTCTAGAAAGAGAAGAACAAGTCACACTAAAAATGAGGTTTCACATTAGGTTGCTTTTTTCAGATGGTTTTGTTTTCCAAATGAGAGAGTAATCTCTACAAATTTCCCTCATAGGAATATTTTCATTGCATCCTAAAAGTTTGAGTGTGTTTTATCAGCATTATCATTTAATTGTAGATACTATTCAATTTTGTCTTTAATTTCCCCTGTACCCATTGGTTGGTGTTGTTTAATTTCCATGTGTTTATGTAGTTTAATGATTTCCTTTATCATTGATTTCCAGTTTCATTGTGCTAATAATTTCAGTTTTTCTACTTTTGCTTAAACATGTTTTGAGAGCTAACATATGTTCTCTTTTGGAGAACATCCTGTATGCAGCTGTGAAATATGTATGTGTACTCTCATGCTCTGGAATGGTGCTCTCTGTAGACATCTACCAAGTCCATTTGTTCACAAGCATGATTTAATTATAATATTTCTGTGCTTTTTTGTGTGTAGTTGATCCACCTTTTTGAGAAAGTTAGGCATTAAGGTTCCCCATTATAACTGTGTTAGTGCTTATTTGGTTTTCTTGTCTGTTAATATTTGTTTTCTGTAATTGGGCCCTCTCTTTGGTGCATATGTGTTTATGATTGTTATCTCTTCTCTTTGGAGTTTCCCTTAACGAGTATGCAACAGACCCAAAGGTGTCTTGATTGGTTTTGGCTTGAAGTTTGCATTGTCTGTGAATAAGAATATCTACGACTGCGTTTTTCTGGGTTCTGCAGCATGGAGAATTTTTTTTTTCATATTTTGACTTTTAGATTATGAATTTCTTTTTATGTTAAACATGTTTTATGAATGCAGCGTGTTGTTGGATCTTGCTTCTTAATTCATTCTGCTCATCTGTTTCTCTTAAATGGTGGGTTAAATCTATTTACAGTGCTGGTTATCACTGATATGTACTGGCTTTTCTTTTTCACGTTATTTTCCTGTTGTCTATTTCCTGTGTTTCTCTTCTATTTAATTGCTTGCCCTGTCTGACCTCTCCTTTCTACTGATGTTCCTATGTTTGTGGTTTTCATTGTCTCTTTTTCATACATCTCTGTAGAGCTGGATTTGTGGTCAAAACTTTCTTCAGTCTTTATCATAGGAGTATCTTATTTGTCCATTGATTTTGAAATACAGTTTTACAAAGTTGAAGATTATTTTCTTTTAGACTTGAAATACCTTACTCCACACTCTCCTTGATTTGAGGGTTTGAAAAGTCTACTATAATTCTCATGGTCTTTCCTTTATAAGTGATTTATTTCTTTTCCCCATCTACTTTTAATATTTGTCTCTTGTATTGGATTTCTGGAATCTTGATTATTATATGCCTTTTTTATAAGATTTATTTTTGTCATGGTTATTTGTAATTTTATTTAATTATTTGTTTATTTATTTTTTTTTTGTGGAGCCAGGAATTGAATTCAGGCCCTTGTGCTTTTCAGGTAATCGCTTATTCAACTGAGCTACCTCCTCAACCCGGGCTATTTATAATTTTAAATTCTTCATGTATTTGGGGTTTTTTTTTGCTTCATTTATTTGTAAGTCAAATTCTTTATGCATATTTGAAAATTTTTTCTACCATTATATTTGTGAAGAGTATTTTGCCAATAGTGGCTTTTGCACTGTTTCCAGATTTCTCACTGACTCCAACCAATCTTATGTTGTTCTTTCCTGCTTCTTCCTATAGCTGTTGGTTTGATATTTTATGATCTCTTGCTACTTCTTCTTCTTCTTTTTCATTTTACGGAAGGATCTACAGGGTGTTCAGGGTCTCACTACTAGATCAGACTCATAGTGATCCACTTGTTAACAGGCTCCAAAGAGCTGCAATTGCACATGCGCACCACCACACCCAGTCTCATTTGCTGTCTCAGTGCTCCCTGGGAGTAGGTCCAGCACAGCAGGCCTGAGGATCAAATCCCTGGTCCTTGCACCTGCTTGCAGTTTTTTTTTTTTTTTTTTTTTTTTTTAATCTTTTGCTACTTTTATGATATATTTCTTTTTCCTGGTCGCTAGTCACAATCCTGCCTTCAGGAAGTAGTATATATCTTTGTGTTTATTCAATCCGTTGCATATACTTTAAATGGAATTTTTAATTTTCTGAATTTGTTGTCTATGTTGGGCATTCATGGTTTTCATCATTTTCCTGAACTCCTCTATTTTGTCTATCTGTGTCTGTTTTAATGTCTTCATTTTGATCATCAATTCTTTTTTTACCTTAGAGATTACTTTTCCCTATGGCCTCTTTCATTTATTTTTTTCAATTCTGCTGCTGTTATTCAAGAGAGTTCCATTTATTAGTTTCTGATTTCCTCTATCTGTTTGTAATCTAGGCTTGTCCTGAGTGGGCTGGGTATTGAAATTGCATTTTAATTCCCTGCCTTGTTATTTTTTATTTTATTTTGTTTTTTATGTTGATTATTATAGATTTCTTATGTTATGTAGCCTTATAACTGTCTTCAAGGCTTTTCTAGAAGGTGTCTCTTCCTCTAGATGTCTTCTAGATGTAGGTGGTTCTTGGTCTTTATGTCCCTCTCAAGAACCTACCTACCCAACATATTAAGACTGAGGAGTTGCTGTGTAGAATAGGTCATTGAGAGATCTATTTTTGTACCTTGGAATGATCTTTGTAGAGTACAGCCTGGGATGCTGTCAACCACTCATGACAGGGCAGGCAGGAGAAGGGCAGTGCCCAGTGATAATACACAGCCTACAGAGTTATCTCCTGTCTTCCTAGGGTAGAAGAAGCCTGTGACAGAGATGTTTGTGTTTCAGGAATACAAGCTTAGCTGGGGCCAACAACAGCATAAACTATGGTCAAGCAGATCCTCACATCTCATGCCAGGATGCTGAGAACTGTCTAAACAGAGCTACACACAGGCTATCAGCCTGGAACTGGTCATAGGGGCCTGTATGCCATGTGCCTGTGACAGACACTAGAGTCCCACAATCACAAGTACCAGTTCAGATGCAGAGTGTGTGTGAGAACAGAGAGGGCTATATACTAAGGCACTCAAGACAGATGGAACTACTATGGACAGATGATAAAATATTTACCAACTCCCTCCAAGAACTGAGAAACAGTAGACCCACAGTTATGTTCTCAAAGGAATACGGGCCCCTTAGAGACTGGGAAGATAGCTAAGTGGAAAAAGTGCTTGCCTTGCACGTGCGAGGTCCTGAGTTTGATCCTTGGTACCACCAAAAAAAAAAAAAAAAAAAAAAGAATATGGGCTCCATATCCTCAAAACCACATGCTGTCTGTTTAGCCTCCACCTTAGCCAGGGGCAAGGTCACTCACTATCCATATGAGGGTGGGGACATCAGAAAAGGGATATGGTCATTAGGTCTCTTGAATATTGTTGTGATTTAATTTGGCATTTTACCATATTACTCCAGGCTGAATGGTGACACCCATCAGATGTCCTAGACATCTGGGTTAAAAGAACTTCCGATGAGTCAGTGAATATGGCCACCAGGCTTTAGTAGATAAAGAAGCATGACCTGATTCCTTCCTGGACCACCAACAGAAACCTGGACAACATTTTGTGTGAACTTATAGACTTGTGAACCCATGACTGTTCTCTATTTACTTATGCTTACATGGAAGTTAGTCTAGGGACTCATGAGTTGTTGCTCTTCATGTACAAAGTTACTCACAACTTCTCCTCAGCTAACAAGGTGGCCTGAAAATATCTGTATTTCTAGGTATCCCTTTTGAAATTTAACTTAATATGAGGACCACTGTTCAGCTGGGCCCCTTTAGTGTGTCTCTTCTATGAGCAATTTAGAGTTTGATCAAAACTTAATCCAAACAAACAAACAAAACATTAATCCTCAGAAATTCCTTATTGATTGTGCTTGTGATACCAATTCAACGTCTTCTCACTGTTCAATAACAGATTGGAAATCAGTGGAGTGACACCCAGACAGGGGTTTGCACAGTGAGCATGGTGAAAGCAGGCATACAGCACACCCTGGCCTTCCTGGACAGCTACTCTATCTATAGCCCCATGTTTTTGGAACCCTCCAGGGCCTATATGTCCTTCGCAAAGGAAAGGATGATGGGAAAGTGAGCTCTGCTCTCAAAAGCAGAGGGAATTGATCACTTATGGCCTACTCACAAGACTTGAAAATGCACAAGCTTAGTTTGAAAATCTGATCAGTAAAGTGTTGAGAAAAATCAAGCTCACTGCATGACTGCAGGATGACATGGGGGTGTCTGTTATAAATGTTGACCCTGGCCTTGGCCTTGTGGAAGACCAGCTATAGAAGCTGTGTTGATTCTCATAGATGATTATTCCATCCCCACCAGTAAGGTTTGCCTTTCCTACACTACCCTGACACTTAAAGAAAGTTGTTCTAATGTTCATTTTAAAGGAGACTAGAAAGTCACTGAATCATTTTAAGGTATTCCTAGAACAGGAATCCTTGGTGGATGCAAGGACCAGGACTGTCACAACGGAGGTAGGGAGGGTGTGGGGCTGGATCATGCATAGACTGGGCAGGAGGCCCACATGTCTGTTTCCAGGTGCTCTGGGAAGATAGTGCAAGAAGAAAGGGCTCACTGAGCTGCCTACCTGTCTCCCCCAGGTTCACCTCTTCTGTCCGTGACCTCACTAGAAATGAACTCCTAGATAGATCATCTACCTGCATTCCTGGCCCAGTGAGAGCATGCTGAACCCACTGAGGCAGAGCCAAATGGTTAGGGGGACTGCACCATAGGCCTATGAACATATAGGGAGGGGATGGATCTTTCTAGGTGACAAGTTTATCTGTAAACACAGATATTCTCAGTGGTCATTGTGGGTTGTGACTTCCTGGGGGAGGCTTTGTTCACAGAGCTGTCTCTAACAGGCTGCAGGAAAGTTGTGCCCTAGGAAGGAACACAGGCGATGCACAGTAAGCCAAACATTTCTGATCTGCAGCATTCAGCATGGGTGTGAGCACACATCCAAGAGAGGGAAGGCCTCTGATAGTGCTGTGTCCCCTTTTCCCACCAAGAAGAATATTCAGAATTATCACACACAATTTCAAGACACCTTGATGGTCACTATGATGAGACTCAAGGTGGTGACGGAGTCTCTCTGTAGAAAAGCCTTGGTGAGCTTGCACACTTTCAAGCTCTGATGTAGCTTAATACAAACACTGGAAAGGAGAATGTCTCCACTGCTTCCATGAACACCTTTACTCATGCAATTTCCTATTATTTATACTGGTTGACCAAAGCCCTGAATAGTCTTACATAGAAGTAACCAGAAGTGATAATTATTCCTTCTTCAGTAACACAGGGTGTTATAAAACAAAGTAAACAAACAGAACTAGACATTTACTTTTTTCCAATAAATTTATTGAGAAACAAATAGCAATGAGACAGTTTCAAATCAAATTGGTAGGACAGTTTCAATAATTAACACATTACATACTGTCTTCTTAGTGGTTATTTGTTGTATAGCTACATTGACTTAATTCAATGAATTAATTCAATGAATTAAGCCAATGGAGCTATATATCTATCCTAACCATTTTGAACACACAGATACAAAATGGTCATTCATCTGTATCTCCTTTTTTTGTTTAGTTCTGCCATTTAAATATTATAGCTGTGTGAACTCAACAAAAAAAATTCCAAAATAGTCCAGTAGTCCATAATAGTATTGGGTCTTCTGCTTGACTGGCAACATTAGAAGTTGTTGACTTGAGTCCCCTATAGCTCAACATAACAACATGGCTTTACTTCTGATACTTCATTTTTATACTTTTCTGCTGGATGGCTAAGACCAAGATAAAGCAAGATGTATGGAATAAGAATTGTAGCTTTTGTATCTGATTAAGGTCAGTGAAATCCCCTCAGGATTTATCCTGAGACCTTGTACCTCAGTTTGTAGATCCTTTGTCAGTGTCATCCACGTGGATAAGTCACAACCATTGCTTGGCCAATTTGTTCTCTGTGAAAGCCTGAGAGAATGTTTTCTCTCCATTTGACTCTCCTTAAGCATACTCTACACCCTTGATCACTTTCCTCTTTGGCCCCATAATCTCCTTAATCAGAAGGTTTGGGACACAACTGAGTTAACATAATGTTACAGTACAGGTTCTCATAGGTCCTGAGTCTTAATTGACCTTGAAAAACTAGGACCAAAATGTTGGTTTTCATTGTGCCCTCTTTTTTCCTCTAACTCTTGGTCTGTGAGGTTGTTAACCCTCCATAAGAGAAGCTTATTATTATTACCATACAACCTAGGGTGCTGAACTTATCCTTACTATCTGACTGAATATTAAACATCTTAGGCATAATATAGAATAGGTATTTTTCATCAAGTATTAGAGTGTTAAACTTTAAGTCCCTACAGAATATGATGAAAAAAATTAAAAAATTAAAATATATTTAAAAAATAGGAATAAAGAATTATATATGATTACACATAAGTTCAGAAACCTAACCATATACAGCATTGTAGCAGGACAGTCCCACAACACTCCTTTTTCTGTCTCCTGCCTTCATTCATCAATGAGTCCTTTATAAACAATCACCTACCCAAAATAGAACATGGCAGCAACTGCTGTGTCATGACAAGCAGCATGTATTCAGAAGACCAGAATGACAGACACTCTAAGCATGGACCTACTATTCAAATTGCTATCTTCAGTGCAGTTGCTTAGTTCACAAGTTTCAGTCAGGGTGAGAATCTTTCCAATTACCTGCTAGATTTGAAAACCTTCTGAAGATTCTCAGGATCATTGCCTTACCCATCTTGTACATGTAACTGTATGGCTCACCTGTATCATGTTTCCTAGCTCTTCTCCTTGCTCTCACTTCTTTGCCTAGTCCTCAAGCTCATGCTTTCCTTTTAATTGTATTGTACCTTTCTATTTGTATTTCTTCTTTTGAGTTCTTATTATAGGGAGACTATATGATATTTACACATGTGGATCTTCTTTATTTCACTTATGAGTATATCTTCAAGTGGCATCCACTTAAAGATAAAGGCTTTGAGTATATCATTGTTTATAGCTGAGTAATATGCCATTTTGCAAAAATACCACATCTTTTTTCATCCATTCCTCAGGTGGTGGGCATCTTGGTTGTTTCCACATTTGGCTATCACAAATTGTGCTGCTATAAACATAGGTACACATATATCACTATGATATGATGTGTTCAGTTCCTCTGGGAAAATTCCCAGTAGGGGGATTGCTGGTTTAAATGGTATTTCCAGTCCTAATTTTCTAAGGAGTCTCCACACTGTTTTCCACAATGGTTGCACCAGTCTACATTCCCACCAACAGTGGAGAAGGGTTCCTTCCTCCCCACAGCCTCTCCAACATTTGTTTGATGTTGTAGAGTGTGCCTAAGGAGAGTCAAATGGAGAGAAAACATTCTCTTAGGCTTACACAGAAAGCAAACTGGTCAAGCAATGACTGTGACTCATCCACATGGCTGACACAGACAATCTGCGGTACAGGGTCTTAGGATAAGTCCTGAGAGGATTTCACTGACCTTAATCAGATACAAAAGCTATATTTCTTGTTTCATAGGTCTTGCTTTATTTTGGTCTTAACCATCCAGAAAAAAAAATATAAAGCCAAAGTATAAGAAGTAATACCATATTATTATGCTGAATTGTAAAAGACTCAAGTCAACAACTTCTGACATTGCCAGACATATGGAAAACCCAGTAGCATTGTGGACTACTGGACTATTCGAGAATATTTTGCTGAATTCACACACTTATAATATTGAATTGACAAAACTAAACAAAAAGGGGATACAAATGAATGACCATTTTTTATCTGTATATTCAAAATAGTTAAGATAGATATACAGCTATATTCTGTTAATTCAGTGAAAAGTGACTTGTTCTAATAGTGTTTGTAAGTAGAATATCATGTCTGCATCTTGTACAACAATTAACCACTAAGAAAACAATATACAATGCATTAATTATTGAAGCTGTCCTACTAATTTGATTTAAAGCTGTCTCATTGGTATTTGTTTCTCAATAAGATTATGGAAGAAAAAGCAAAGTATTAAATAAAAGTAAAAAAAAAAGATTATGGTATTGGATATTAGATTTTTCATGTCCATTAAGATTTGTTTTGTATAGTTGGGCTCCCATGCATGGTGCATGCATATTGGTGAGTGCCAATTCTTCTTCTTCTTTTATTTTCCTGTACCAGTATATAGTGGCCTTCTTTATTTCGCTTCATTGTTCTTGGTTTGAAGTTGAGACTGTTTGAGAACAGAATTGTCACCCCTGCTTTTCTGAGGTGCTGGGGCATGTAGTATTGCTTTACATCCTTTGACTTTCAGCCTATGAATTTCCTTATGAGTTAAGTGCATTTCTTGTATACAGCATATTGTTGGATTTTGTTTCCTAATCCACCGTGCTAGTCTATTTCTCTTAATTGGTGAATTGAGTCCATTTACATTGATGGACATATATTGACCTATGATTGACATGTTATTTACCTGCTGTTGTTTACTCCTTTTTATCCTGTGTTTAATTGTTTGCCCTTTTTAATGGGTTGTTTTTTTATCTCATTGATGGAGTTCTGATCATTTTGGTCCTTCTGTAGAACATCTTTAAGAAGCCTGTGTAAGGTTGGTATTGGCAACCTGCAATTTTTTAGTTGTTCTTTGTCATGGAAGTATTTCACTTCTCCATCAAACTTGAAAGAGAGTTTTGCAGGATATAGTAGTTTGGGCTGGAGTTTCTTTTCACAGAGGACTCCATGTACTCTGCTCCTTGCTCTTCTTCCTTCATGGTTTGTGAGGAGAAGTCTGTCATTATTCTGATGGGTTTTACTTTGAAAGTGATCTGCTTCTTTTCTCTAGTGGCTTTCAATATATTATTCCTGTGCTGGATTTCTTGGATCTTGACTATTATATGTCTCGTTCTGTTTTTAGTTGGGTTGAGGTTACTTGTCATTCTGTATGCTTTGGTTACCTGAATGTAAGATTGTTACCTCATATTTGGGAAGTTTTAAGCTATTACTTCTGCCCATATTCTTTTTATATCATTTTTATTGACTTCTTCTTTCTCACTGATGCCTATTAGTCTCACGTTGTTCATCTTTGCATCATCTTGTAAGTGATGAATGATGTTTTCCTGCATCCTAATTGTTTTTAAGAGATCTTTTCTTACATTTTCACTACCTGCACCAACATTTTCAAGATCTGAAACTCTATGTTCACTTACACTCAAATGGTTTTGCAGTCTTGTGATTGAGATTTTAAGTTCCTCTACATCTCTTTGACTCTGCTTCATGCGATCTGATTCTTTCCTTTATTGCTCATTCAAGGAATCTGTCATTTTTCCTATCTCCTCTATTTTTTTTTATCAATGTCTTCTTTAGAAGTAGTTATTAATTCTTTTACTGCAGTTTTTTTTTTTTTCAGATTGGGTTTCCTCCATATGTTTCTGTATTTGATTGTTTACTTCAGATGCTATGAGTTCACATATTTCTTTTTTTAATTCAGCAATTAATTCTGCTCTGAGTTCCTCTATACCTTTCTGCTATTGCTTACTTACTTTTGATGTCATTAATTCAAGCATTTCAGCTGAGCTAGTGTTCTCTGCAGTTGTTGTAGGTGGGCATTGGTTTTCCTCCATATGTTTTTGCATTTGATTCTTTACTTCAGATACTATTAACTCAGAGATTTCTTTGTTTATTTCCGATCTGAGTTTCTCTATATCTTTCTGCAGTTGTTTCTTTAATTCAGAAGATCTTGATTCATTGATTTCAGCTGTGTGATTCCAATTTTTTCTGTGCTATTGTTCTCTGCACTTGTTATGGGTGGGCTTGGGGTCTGAGATTGCATTTTGCTCCTTTTTGTTGTCATTTTGTATAGCATTGTCTTCTGACCTTTGTTGTAGAGTTTTGGTGTAGTTATAACCTTAGCACCTACTGAAATTCAGGTGCAGATCTACAAAGTTTGAATTTATCCAGCTGTGCCTGGCTTGGGTCTGACTGATGAGCTCAGCTCCTTTCTGTTGCAGCCCTCCTGAGTGAACCTGTTGTGCCCCTCTGGCAAGATGTTCTGCTCCTGGACTAGCTGGATGGTTCCGTCTCCTACTCTCTCTGCAGTGACTGCAGCTGCAGAGTTTCACACCAGGCCTGTATGCCAGGCCTGAGATGAGTCAAAGGAGACAAGGGGGAGTAGGGGAGAGGGGAAGGTCTCCCACACACTCACCAGTCCTGCGCTAGGGCTGGATCTGAGGGTCCCAGAACACAGTAGAGATCTCACTCACTGAGTGGGCATGAAGGGGCTGCGCAGTGGTGGAGTGTCCCAAGGGTATGGAAGAGAGTCTCACTCAAGCTGAGCCTGGGTTTGGGTCAGACAGGTCCCACGGGCTCAGGGTTGGAACTAGACATTTCAAATCTTTGTATCCTGTCACAAGTCTCTAAAAGTCTCACTGATTGGAAAGGTTACCTCATTGTGAAATAAACCAGACCCACATATATAAATATTGTATAGTCTGTCTAGTATAAGAACCCAAAAGAAATAAAAATAGAAAGGTATAACACCATTAAAATGTAAATGAAACTCAAGGATTAAACAATGAAGAGAAGGTACAGAGAAAATCTAGGAAACAAGACAGGGGTAAAGCCATACATTTATGTTCACAAGATGGTTAAAGCAATGATCTTGAGAATCTTCAGCAGGTTCTTGAAATTTGCAGTCAGTTGGTAGGATTTCCACCCTGACTAACTAAATATGCTGATACCTGTGAACTAAACAAGTGCACTGAAGATATCAGTGTGTATTACTAGGGTCATGCTTGGAAAGCCTATCATTCTGGTCTTCTAAATATATACTACTTGTCATGTCATACCAATTACTACCATACTGTCTGTGAAGTAAATGTCTGCTTATAAAAAGGGGAGTAATAAACAAAAACAAGAGACAAAAAAAGTTACAGGACTATACTGCTACAACGCTGTATAAGGTTAGATTTCTAAATTTCTGGGTTAAAATATGTAATTGTTTATTCATATTTAAAAATACTTTCTAAGTTGTCTTCTTCACATTCTGTAAGGATTTACAGTTTAACATATTAATACTGGATGGAAAACACATGTTCCATGTTATATTTAAGATATTTGATATTCAAACAGATAGTGAAGTTATGCTCAACTGCCTATGTGATAGGGTAATAATATCATTAAGCCTCTCTTCTATGGGGGTTAACAACTTAAGTTTGCAGTCCAAAATTTAGAGAAAAAGAAGGGTACAAGGACAGCCAACATTTTGACCCTAGCCTTTCAAAGTCAGTGAAGACTCAGGACATATACTGAGTCTGTACTATAACATCTTGTAACTCAGTGATGTCCCAAATATTTTGATCAAGGAGATTATGCGGCCACAGAGGAAAGTGATTGATGATGTAGAGTGTGCCTAAAGAGAGTCATATGGAGAGAAAACATTCTCTCATGCTTTCACAGAGAACAAATTGGTCAAGCAATGGCTGTGACTCATCTGCATGGCTGACACTGACAAAAAATCTACAGACTGCTATACAGGGTTTCAGAGTAAGTCCTGAGGGGATTTGACTGACCTTATCAGATCCAAAAGTTACATTTTTTGTTATATAGTCTTGCTTTGTCTTAGTCTTAATCATCCAGCAGAAAAGTATAAAATCGAGGTATAAAAAATAAAGCCATATTAATATCTAGTCTTGTGGATAACCCACTACTATTATAGAGTACTGGATTATATTGGATTACTCTGCTTAATTGGATTACACTTGCAATATATGAATAGCAATGGAATACACGTCTAACAAAAGCAAACAAAAAAGGGGATATAAATGGACCATTTTGTAGTGGAAAAAATATATCTGTATATACAAAATAGCATAAATATATAGCTACTTTCTCTTAGTTCAGTGAGAAGGGTTTTTTTTGGTTCTTTTTTAAAATTTATTTTTATTTATTTATTTATTTTTAAATTTTTCTTTTATTGAAGTACAAATATCAATGAGACATTTTTAAGATACCTTGACAAGATGGATTTGATAAATTAACACATTGCAAACTGTTTTCATAATGTTTTGGTATCATAGAAGGTGCATACATGATATTATACTTACAGACATTATTATACTATATGTCTCTTATCATTAAATTAAGAGAGTGTAGCTATTTGTGTATCTTATTTTTTATACCTGAATTACATCAAAGATTCAGTAATTAATACTTTCTACCTTGTTATTTTCCTAGTGGTTGTCTATAGTACTAGAAGCCAACATAATATCCTGTCCAACCACCATTAGTGCAAATCTTGCCTCTAATAGGATTATGTAGAAGCACAGCGTTATCTGTCCCAACTGTACTGTCTATACACACACATCGTGATTTTCCCTTTCTATACCCCTTCCTTTGTCTACACCTGTCAAAGATGGGTACTACATTGTCATTCAACTAACTTAGGTGCTTGAACTCGACAACACAATTCAACACAGTTCAGCATTCCACAACAATAGTGAGTTATTCAAAGAAGTTGTCGACCATAGCCATTTATAGCTCAGCTTAATATTATGGCCCCGTGATGTATACTTCATTTTTATACTTTTCTGCTGGATGGTTAAGACCTAGATAGAGCAAGACTTACATACCAACACATGTACTTTGTGTTTCTTATGAGGTCAGTGAAGTCCCCTCAGGACTACTAGTTCTTGTAGTCCTGTACATTATTCTGTAGATCCTTTGTCTGTGTCATCCATGTGGATGAGTCACGGCCAATGCTTGACCAGTTTGCTCTCTGTGAGAGCTTGAGAGAAAGTTTTCTCTCCATGTGACTCTCCCCAGGCACACTATAGAACTTCGATCTCTTTCCTCTGTGGCTCCATAATCTCCTTGTTCAGAAAATTTGGAGCTCAACTGAG
>PVKA01006722.1:47738-82113 GCA_004027165.1 Ctenomys sociabilis | reverse complement strand
AAAAAAAAAAAAAAAAAAAAAAAAAAAAAAAAAAAAAAAAAAAAAAAAAAAAAAAAAAAAAAAAAAAAAAAAAAAAAAAAAAAAAAAAAAAAAAAAAAAAACCAACTAGGATGCAGGAAAAAATAATTCAACACTTGCAAGATGATGCAAAGATGAACAATGTGAGACTAGTAGGCATCCATGAGAAGGAAGGAGTCAATACAAATGATACAAAAAGAATAAGGGCAGAAGTAATAGCAGAAAACTTCCCAAATATGGGGCAACAATCTGACATTCAGGGAACTGAAGCATATAGAACTCCAAATAACATCAACCCAATTAAAACCACTCCCAGACATATAGTAATCAAGATCAGAAATTCAGCACAGGGACAGTATAGTAAAAGCCGCTAAAGAAAAAAAGCAGATCACGTTTACAGGAAAGCCCATCAGAATAATGGCAGATTTCTCTTCACAAACCATCAAGTCAAGAAGAGCATGGAGCAAAGTATTTCAAGTCTTGCAAGAAAACAAAGTCCAACCCAGACTGATATACCGTGCAAAACTCTCTTTCAAGTATAATGGAGAAGTCAAATGCTTCCATGACAAAGAACAACTAAAGAACTTCATGATGACAAAGCCAAGCCTACACAGACTACTAAATGATGTTCTAGAGAGGGAGCAAAATGATTACAACCCCTATGAATGAGAATGGAAAGAGCCCACCAAATAGGGCAAACAATTAAACACAGGAGAATAAGAGGTATACAATAGCAGTCTTTCAGTTATTCTTTTGTGTACAGCAGCAAAATATTTCCACCAGCACACTCTACAAATGGACTTTTCTTGCACCATATGGGTCAAGATTCCATATGGGTCTACAGCGTGGATTTCAAGGAAATAGCTGTAGCTCAGTCCCGCAAGTGACACCTGGCCACCAGTAAGTGTCGTGGTCATTATCCATGTCCACAGCACACTAGAACTTTGTGCGATACCCTATCCCCAAGCTGTCAGAAGTGATGGTCATTTATTTATCATTCCAGTATTTATCTTATGTTTTATTCTTAGCACTTCTTTACTGCCATGAAAACTTTTTCTTAGTTCAAATGTTTTGAAATATTTAATTTTTAATTAATTAGTATTTAATTTTCTGAATAATGCTTAACCTTAATTTATGTTTTAAGATTTATACTATATCTTTGAATTACAATTTATCTAAAAGACATCGTATGATATCTTCTAGTATTAGAAACTTTAAAAAGTATACTTCCATTTTCTGTTGATTTTATATTACTTCTTCCCTGTCTTTTATACATACACACATATATATATAGTTTTTTTTTTACTTTTACCTATTTATTTATTTATTTTTTATTTTATTGAAGTACAAATATCAATGAGACAGTTTTAAGACACCTTAACAAGACGGATTTGATAAATTAATACATTGCAAACTGTTTTCATAATGTTTTGGTATAGTACAAGGTGCATACATGATATTATACTTACAGACATTTTTTTTTTTTAAGCTTTTTTTTTTTTGGCAGAACTGGGGATTGAACTCAGCCCCTTGCGCTTGCCAGGGAAGCGCTTATTCCACTGAGCCATCTCCTCGGCCGCGCACACACACACACACACACACACACACATATATATGAAGAATAAAATACATGTATAACCCGACATAAGATTGGCACTGTTTCATAGAAATCTTCAATGACCTTTTATTTTTATTTTATTTATTTATTTATTTATTTGTCTTTTTGAGACAGGGTCTCACTATGCAGTTCAGGCTGGCCTTAAGCTTACTTTGTAGCTCAGGCTGGTCTCGAACTCACAACAATCCTCCTGCCTCAGCCTCCCCGGTGCTGGGATTACAGGCATGCACCACCACACCCGGCTTCAATGACCTTTTAAATAAGGGTTCATCTAGTATGTTTTATATAGTCCTGCATAACTATCACTTTGAGAGCTCTTTACTGTTCATCCAGGCACGTACTGCAACTTCTCTTGCCTTTTGAATTATGCTTTGTTATTTCCTATATGCTACGTCTGGAGGTATTAAAATATTTAAAGTTTGTATAAATAGAAAATATTTTACTTTTAGTTTTCAAAGGTATGTTTGCTAAGTATCAAATTCAAAGAGTATAGATCTTTTTTCTTCTTTCAGTCCTTTAGTCTAGTTTCTTACACATTTGGTCCTTTTTTTCCCTTTCTAATGTGGAATAAGATGCTATTTAATTTTGTTCTTCCATAACTAATTTTTTTATGTATATACTTTAACCATTTTTTTCTTTATAATAAGTTTTGGACAATTTCCTTTTTGTATATCTTGGTATGATTTTATTTAACTTTCTTGTGCAAAGGTTCATTTTTCTTGGAAATGTGGTATTATAAGTTGAGCTAAATTCAAAAATTTTAAATCTTTATTTATTGCTGGCTTAGTACACAGCTCAGTTGAATAACTGCTTGCCTAGCAAGCGCAAGGTCCTAAGTTCAATCCCTGGTACCACATATAAATATTTATTGCCTACTCCTTTCTACTTTGAGAATTCTAATTATATGAATATAAAACAAGAAAGAAGCAGTTAATGCTTACAATTTTTGTTTTTACTCTGATCTTTTTCCTCTCTTGAATTTCTTATAATTTATTAGTTATAAAAAAAAAAACTTACACGTTTATATCTGGTAATCCGAAGAACTAAGTTGTACATAGCATCCTGTAATACAGCAACCATTGTTGGAGTCCTATTACTTTTATTAGTGAAATCTTGTATCATGTATAATGCTGTTTTCTTCTATCACTATTTTGTATTCTTTAAAAATAATAATAAAAAGTACAAAAAAAAAAAAAAAACAGAGAGGGAGCACTGAGTGGAAAGGGCCAGCAGAGAGGAGGCTGTACCTAGGGGAGGCCTGGGAGCTCAGCAGTGTAGAAACTCCACCCACCGCTACCGCGGCTCGCCGGATAGTTCAGGCCCAGACATCCTACAGCTTCTGGAAGCCAAGATCAGGCTGCCTCTGCTGCGCATGTGCGTGCCCTGGGCAGTCGGCACCAGCAGCGGGCTGGACTCGGTCCCCTGCACAGGCTCAAGGCTGAAGTCTCCAGGGCTCCCCCAGAGTGCCTCCTGTGACACCCTCAAGTGTTCCAGGCAGCTTGGGCTGGGGCTGGGGGAACTTCCCTGGGGGACATAATGCTGCTCCCACACCTTTACACCTGGGTGCCAGCTGACCCTCCCAGGACTCATTCAGGGGAAGAGAGCTGCGCTTTGCCCTGCATGTGGATGTTGCCGGATTTTTTTAATGTATTTGGTACAGGGTCTCATTATGCAGCTTGGGCTCCCTGGGATTACAGGCATGCTCCACCATGCCCAGACTCGGTCACCAGCTCAGTGCACTGGGAGTAAGGCTCACGCAGCATATGGTGCCAGGGGTCAAATCCTGGTCCCTGTGCTTGCTTAAGCAGGGACATAGCCCCTGAGCCAACTTGCTGGCCCTGTTGCTGGATTTACATACTTTATTTTATGCTACTCAGACTCAGGTCCGGAGCCTTTGCACTAAGCTACAACTCCAGCTCCCACTTACCACCTCTGAGACAGGGTCTTGCTAAATCATTCAACTGCCCATGCAATTCATGATCCTCTTGCCTCAGCTCTGCAGAGCGCTGAGACTGTGGGCAGCTGAGTTAGACAGAAATGTTACAGGCAGTCAGAGAGGACCAGGCCCTCAAAGGAGTCAATTTGGAGGGTGAGACACCTTGCAGCTATGGGCAGGCACCTCCCCTGTGGGCCAGAGCTCAAGATTAAGCAAATGCACCCATATCCCACATACCTCTCTAGAGATGGACATCAGGGATTGATTTTTGTTTGTTTGCTTGTTTGTTTTGGTGGAACCGGGGTTTGGACTCAAGTCCTTGCTCTTGTCAGGGAAGCGCTTATTCTACTCAGCCATCTCCGCGGCCCCTAGGGATTAATATTCTAAACAGGTAACAATCACCTTCAAAAAGCCAGGAAGCCATCACTAACATAGTGCCCTATAGGAAGAGCCCCTGTCCTGTACTCATGTCATGACTTGCTTCCTCATTTGATCCCAATTTAATCAATTTGGCCTGATTAATTATACTTGTAATCTCATTGGTTGACCATCGTTTTGTCCCACCACATGCCCATGGTTTTGCTCTATAAAAATCCCTGGAATGGCCAGGGAGATGGCTCAGTGGAATAAGTGCTTGCTTGGCCAAGTGCAAGGGCCTGAGTTCAATCCCCGGTTTCGAAAAAAAAAGAAAAAAAAAAATCCCCGGAAAACACAGATACCTTGGCAATCCATTCAGGCCTCCTTTTGTCCCCTTTTCAGACAAATGGTTTTCTTTCCCCCAGATAAATTTGTTCTGCTCTTAACCTCCATTGTTCCTAAAATTAATTCTCCTGGGGCTGGCCAGATAGCTCAGCAGAATAAAGTGCCTGCTTAGGTAGAACGCAGTGGCCAGGGTTGGATCCCCCACATCAGGTGCTGGCCCTGCCCCTGGGGTGCCCTGAGACAGCAATTGAGACTGGGTGTGGTGGCTTGCGCCTGTAATCCCAGGGCTTGAGAGGCTGAATACAGGCCGATCACTACAAATTGGATCTACGTAATGAGTAGATCCTGTAGTCCCTGTCCTAAAAAAAAAAAAAAAAATCATTCTTCCGCTTTTAGAGAACACAGCCGGGTCCTATGTCGCTTTCCGGTGGGGAGTTTCATTCCCCTTTTTATTAAGGTTACAGGTGTCTACCACTTTGCCCTGCCTGTTTGTGCTTTTTATTTTTTCTTGCGGAACTGGGGATTGAACTCAGGCCCTTGTGCTTGCCAAGGAAGCACTTATTCCACTAGCCATCTCCCCGACCCCTGTGCATATTTTAAAACACTCTGAAAAGCTGGGCGTGGTGGCACAGGCCTGTAATCCCAGCACTCCGGAGCCTGAGGCAGGAGGATTGTTGTGAGTTCGAGACCAGCCTGAGCTACAAGGTGAGTTTAAGGCTAGCCTGAACTGCATAGTGAGACTTGTCTTAAAAAGACAAAATAATAATAAGGATAATAATAATAATAATTAATAATAATAAAATAAATAAATAAATAAAAAACACTCTGAGCTCACAATTGTTTGGGAGGCCTTCTGTATTTGGTGGGGGCTTGACCAAGATTTGAACCTCTCCAAAAATGTCACCGCCTGGGGCTGGGGTGTAGCCCGGAGGTCAAGAGTCGGGGCCCAGCTGGGCCCGGCTTCTGCACCAGCGCGGGGGAGGAGCCGGCAGCCGCAGCCGCTCCTGGGCCCCGCGGCGAGGCGCCCCGCGTCTCCGGGTCGTCTGGGCCCTGCGGAGAGGCACAGGCATTTGCACCCTTCCGACTGGCCATTCCACCTTCAGGGTGAGCTGGGGCGCTACAAGAAGTTGGGAAACTGCGCCAGTGACAATGGGGCGACGGTCAGGTCGCCGCTCGTAGGGCCGCTTCCGACTCCGGGCGGCACTGGGCAGCGTCTGTTCACCGTGATGCCACAGGGTGGCGCTGTCGCCCCCACGAGACCTTGGGGCCTCGGCTGCGTGCAGGTCGGCGGCCCCAAACTAGGCCAGCCTGGCGTGCTCTGCGCGGAGTCACTGGCAACAGCTGCGTGTGTCGCTGTCACTGAGCAGTGCCTTGATGGCGCTGAAGGAGGAGAAAAAAAAATTTTTTTTTTTCGGAACCGGGAATCGAAGTTCCTTGCAGTTGCCAAGAAAGTGCTTATTCTACTGAGCCATCTCTCTGACCCCTTCTTTTTCTTTTTCTTTCTTTTTTTTTTTTTTTTGTGGTACCGGGGATCAAACTCAGCCCAGGAAGAGAAATGTCTTCATTCTGCCCGGCTGCAGGAAATGCACCTGTGAGCTCACCTGTTCTCCGTTCTGCCAGCACAGTCTCTTTATTTCATTTTTTGAAGACAGGATCTAGCTATGTAGCCTGAACTGGTCTCAAATTTGTGTCCATCCTCCTGCCTCAGCCTCCCAAGCGTTGGGATCACAGGTGCATGCCACCACGCCTGGCTTGGGGTCAGAAACTGGCTGTTGAGAGTAGGTGCTCTGCAGACAGATAAACCCAGGAAGGAGCACGGTGCACCTCTTTCCCAGAAAAACGACAGTGGCTACCAGTGCAGCTCTGGAGGGAAATTCCAATTTGGGGAACAGCCCATTGGGGTGAGTGGGACAGTGCCGAGTCTCAGCTTTCAGACGAGGTAGGTGGGGTGGTGCTAATGAGAAATGAAAACAGCTTCTGACATCGTGTAGCGCTGTGCCATCTTTGTTGTTTTGAGACAGGGTCTCACTATGCAGTTCAGGCCAGCCCTTTGTAGCCCCCAGGCTGGTCCTGAACTCGCAGAGATCCTCCTGGCTCAACCTCCCAAGTGCTGGGATTGCAGACCTGTGCCACCATGCCAGGCTGTCAGGGAGCACATAGAAGGCCCCGGGCCAACACCACATGGCACAGGGGGCCAGGGATCAAACTTGGGTCCTTATGCTTGCTAGGTAGGTGCCTATGCCTTTGAGCTATTTCCCCAACCCCTGCTGTGCCATCTTTTAGGAGATCTGCATGTTAGGATGAGCCCAGGGGTTCAGGATAATATGAGTTCAACTTAAAGTCACACGTGGGTAAAAGCCACTCCTAAGTGCCAGACAGACCCACGAGACAGACCCACTGCGCTCACATACCCCTGCACACAGCAGCCCCACTGAGGGTTCCAGTCCACACTGCAGCTCACCTTCAGGCTTACTTCTGCAGTTCTGGGGACCAAGCCCACAGCCTGGTGTGTGGCAGGCAAGCACTGTCCTCTGAGCAGCACCCCTAGTGCTTTGCAATGACCTTTAAGAAAGGACCACTTTGATAGCAGAGTGTGGGAGCATATAGCTCTAACCCTAGTACTGGGGAAACTGAGGAAGAAGGATCCCTAAAAGTTCACATCTGGGCTACATCTCAGTACCCTACCTCAACCCCCCCAAAAGAAACTACTACTTTGATAGTTTTGGTGTAGCAACAAAGAAAAATAGTCACTGTTATCTGCAAAAAAAAAAAAAAAAAAAAAACATTAAATATCTCTCTTTCTTGAATTTGGGGTCAGATTTTATTCAATCAAAAGAATTTATTGCAACAGATGGGCTGCAGAAGCAGATGGCCCAGCTCCTCGAAGGAGAGTCACAGAAGAGAGCTACGGAAGTATAGAACATGCTGTGTTCTCACGGGTTTCTTTTTAGTTTTGGAAATGTGGATCATGTCACAAAATATGTTGTTTATATTCACACACAACATTTTAATTAGTGTGACATTTTGGTAAAGTAGTGAATCTCTGGAACTCCAATTCCTAAGATGTGAAGGTGTCCCAAAAATCAAAAAACAAAAACAAGACTGGGCGTGGGGGTGCACACCTGTAACCCCAGCTCTTGGGAGGCTGTGAACAGGCAGATCACTATGAGTCATGTCTAGTAGTAAACCCTGCACACCCTGTAGACCCTTCCCTAAAATAAAAAAAAATAATAAAAACCTAGCAACAAGAGTTTATGTGTTTAATTCGAAAGAAGGAAGGCAAGATATTTTTAAAAATCCCAGCACTCAGGAGGCTGAGGCAGGAGGTTCTTTCTTTATTTGTTTCTTGGTCTTTTTGAGACAAAGTCTAATTATGCAGTTCAGGCTGGCCTTCAGCTCACTTTGCAGCCCAGGTTGCCCTTGAACTTGCAATGATTCTCCTGCCTCAGCCTCCCCAGTGCTGCGATTACAGGCATATGCCAGCATGCCCGGCTATTACTTTTGTTTTTTTTTGGGGGGGGAAGGGGTGGTTACCAGGGTTGAACTCAGGAACTTGAGCTTGCCAGGCAGGCACTTATGCTGCTGAGCTATCTCTCTAGCCCTTGTTCTTTTTGTAGAAAATTTAGCAGGGGATGGGACATCCATGCAGTCTCAGATATTATTAAATACAGAGAGAAAAAAGGTGGACAAACGTGAAGGCCACCTCTCTTGCCAAGTGTCTAGGGCTGAAAGCACCATTCCCAGTACCACGCACCGATGCTGAGCGAGTCCTGCCGTGACCTCGGAGCCCTGCTGCTGTGGTGTCTCTGCCAAGATGCGTAAACTTACTCAGGAAACAACAGGGCCTGTATTGTTCAAAAATTGACACTGTTGAGAAAGACAAAAAACAACAACAAAAAAAAAAAGGCCAAGGAACTGTTTCAGATTAAGAGAAACTGAACAGAATGATAGGTTCCAGCCCAAGTACTAACTGCTAAATTATCATGGCCCTGATCCAACAGGGCCGAATCCGCCAAACAACAGCTCGTCTTCCCGACGACCACGTCCTCCTCCTTCCCCACTGCAGCCCTGGCTACAACTTCCTCTTACCTTTCCCGCCCACACAAGGGAGCCTCCAATCAGCTCCTTGTGCATCACTGAACCTGCCCCTCAAACTCCACCCCAAGCCAAAGTCCGCAGGGTCTTAGCCTCCCTGTCTCTTCCCATCCCCCTGCCCTCAATCCTCCTAAGAAGTCTTCAGAGTTAATAAAGCTCCACGTCCCTTTATTTCTGCTTTTCTGCGGCCGCACCGCTGAAAAACCTAACACAGACACGACAGTTTTATGAAGTATGCGATTAATTCTAGGGCTAGGTGTGGTGATACACACCTGCAATCTCAGCACCCAGGAAGCTGAGGCAGGAGGATCACTTGTGAGTACAAGGAAAAGTGTATAAAGTACATCTTAAAGTGCCGGGGAGATGGCTCAGTAGTATAAGCACTTCCCTGGCAAACGCAAGGGCCTGAGTTCAATCCCCATTTCTGCCCCCCAAAAAAGGTACATCTTAAAAGACTGTAGAAATGTAGAATAGAAAATATACTTTAGAAATATCTTTCCATCTTATTTATTTATTTATTTATTGAAACAGCCTCTTGCTATCTGGTCCAGGCTGGCCTTGAACTTACTGTGTAGCCCAGGCTAGCCTCAAATTTGTGGCAATCTTCCTGTATCCTGAAATTATAGACAGGATGCCACCTGCCAGGCTATAAATTATTTTGGATCAGATTCCACATTTCCCCGTCAAGCAGAGTGAGTTCCTTTAGTTTCTTTTCTTTTCATATATATATATATATATATATATATATATATATATATATATATATATATATGTATATATGTATATATGTTTAGTACAGGATCTACAGGGACCCACTACACAGATCGGACTTAACAATGATCCTCCTGTTTTTTAGCTTCATAAGCGCTGGGATTACAGGCACGCGCCTCCACTCTGTCTCATTTGCCGTCTCTCAGCACCCCAGGGGTGGGGAGGGCACAACAGGCTGGGGCTCGAACCCCCCTCCTCGTCTGCCTAAACTGGCGCTTTAATCTGCTGAGCTCTCTGGCCCGCCAAGTTCCTTTACTTTCTTATAGGAGTAGCTAGACATAGAAAACGCGGTATGGTGAACTCTTACGCTTTTTAGGCTAAAAGTAACATGATCTATATATTTTTTAAAGATATCTCCTGAGATACTAACTTTTCTCACTTAGCAATAATAAAATCAAGCTAGTTCCAATTAAAAGGCAGTGATTGTAAGAGGATTCTCCCAACACTCTTCAAATAAAAGGAGAGGCTGGGATGGGCCTTGGAGACCCAGCGGTCAGTGTGGGCCCCCCTCAGGCACTAAAGCGGGTCCTAGCCTCTTACACACCTTGAGATTTGCTCCAAAGGACCAGCCTCCGCTGCTCTTACTTTCCTGGTTTTCAAAATCTCTATTCTTATGGAGTTTATATATGCACATAACACATTTTGATTTTTTTTTTTTTTTTTTTTTTTTTCGCCTTCTTTTCCAATAATCTACTTTTTAAGAAGCCCAGTTGGGGGAACCTATTAAATGGGACCGTGTTGAGAACACTGTCCTCTGGTGGTCAGTCTGACTATAGCACCGAGGAGGCGAAGTCGCTGTCATTTGCTATCCTGGGAGCGACCACCAGAGGGCAGAAGAGCACAGCAGTCCCCGAGATAAGTCAGTCCTCTGAGATGCCCGCGGTGTCGCCCTCAGCAGGTTTAGCAGCCCTAGCAGGGGCGCATCCTTGACCCTAAGCCCAAGGAGACCGAGGACGAAGACGGGGAAGGTGCAGAATTAGGAGCAACAGCCAGGCATGGTGGTGCACTCCTGTAAATCCAGCCCTCGGGAGGCTGAGGCAAGAGAATCTATGAGTTGGAAGCCAGCCTGGGCTTCATAGTGAGTTTAAGGCCAACCTGAGTTAGAGTGAGACTCCGTCTCAAAAAAAAAAAAAAAAAAAAGCACCTGCGACCCAGCAAGTTGGGTGGTAGGCTGACTGCCATCACACTTGGCCTGGGGGAACCTGATTTATCTAAAGCCTTTGATCTCGGTTAGGTGCTTAATAAAGGCATTAACTCATTCAAACAAGAAAAGATACTGGAGTCCATGCCAAGTACCAAGTGCTGTTCTTGTCCCCGAGGGCACCCAGGCCCTGTCCAGAGAGGACTTCTAATCCAGTGGGAGAGAGCAGCAGGTCTCAAAAACTTCACAACAGTAATTAAAAGAATCAAACCCAGCACTGTGGGACGCTGAGGCAGGAGGCTCACAGGTTCTATTTCAACCTGGAAAACTTAGTGACTTAGTGAGACTCTGTCTCAAAAACTTTAAAAAGCGAGTGGCATGGGGCTGCGGCTCAGATCCCAGTTTCTACCCTGAGCACCACCATCAACCAATAACCCTAGGGCCGGGGAGATAGCTTAACAGAATAAGTGCCTGTCTGGTAAGCACAAGGTCCTGAGTTCAATCCCCAGTACCACTAAATAAATAAATACCAGCCATACCTGTGGGGAGGCTGTGATGTGCACAGGACAATCAAGGGCGCCTCCCTAGTGCTGGGAGAAAGCAGTGGGACCAAGGTTTGAGGTTGAGCAGGAGGTGGTGGAGGCAGAGCTCTGTGCAAAGCTTAAGGCAGGAAAATGCTAGGTGCTCTCAGGACCGGAAGGAGGCCAGTTCAGTAGGAAAATTATGTAGCCATGAAAAGGAATGAATCACTGATACATGACACACGGTATGATGCTAAGTGACAAAAGCCAGTCACCAACAGTCAACTGTACTAGGCTTCCATGTACAAGAAATGTCCAGAACAGGCACTACAGAGATGGGAATTAGCAGCTACCAGGGGCTGGCAGAAAGAGAACTTGGAGCAGCTTCTGAGGCAATGAGAAGGTGGAGGTGATGGTGTGTGACCCTATACCTGGACTCAAGGCCACTGAAGTGTCCCCTAAGAAACTGTAGCCAGGAGAGGTGGCACACACCTGTAACCCCAGCACTCAGGAGGCTGAAGCAGGAGGGTCACCATGAATTTGAGGCCAGCCTGGGCTGCATAGTGAATTCAAGGCCAGCTTGAACTTCACAGTTTCATAATGAGACCCTGTCTCAAAAAAAAAAAAAAAAAAAAAAAAAAAAAAAAGAAAGAAAGAAAGAAAGAAAGAAAGAAAAGAAAAAGAAATGAAACCATTCTTGTGAAAGGAAAAACAAAATCTGCACATGTAGTTTACTGTCCTAACACAGACAGGCTGGAGCTGCCCGGGGCCAGGCGAGTGCCACAGGGCTGAGAAGGAGGCTGGGCTGGGAGTCTGGATCTTTGTAAATCAGCACAGACAATAGCACGTGTTTGTGGGTTGTGGCGTGACTCCCTGACCGTGCGTGTCCTGTGTGGGTCCAATCAGTCTGCGTATTTATCACCTCAGTCAGGCATTCCTTGTTAAGAACGCCCAGAACAGTCCCTCCTGGCTATACTGAAGTAGACGAGAAATGACAGGCGACAGCCATCCTGTGGTGAAGGCACCAGCACTTGTCATGTGCCCTGTTTCCTCGGCAGCGCACGGCTGCAACCCTGCGGCGCCCTCCTCCCCGACCAGGGCGTGGCGGAGCCGAGGCCTGCCCCGCCCGCCCACGCTCCCTGGGCTGGCGCCCTGCGCGCTCCTGCCTTGAGCTCTCTGTGAGTGGACGCGACAGGCGCTCTCAGCCTCTTTCTGTGCCCGCCGAATCCCTTATCAGAGTGTCTGCTGGGCCCATCCATGCTGCAGAGCACAAAAAGAACTTTTTTTTTTTTTTTTTTTTTGTCCTTTTGAGACAGGGTCTCACCATGCAGTAACAGGCTGGCCTTGAGCTTACTTTATAACCCAGGCTAGTCTCGAACTTGCAACGATCCTTCTGCTCAGCCTCCCGAGTGCTGGGATTACAGGCGTGCGTCACCCCCATGCCCGGCTAGCCTTTTTAAATGGATGAATGGTGTTCCTTCTGTCTTACTTTTCACACTGCTGAGACAAAATACCACTGCTGAGCTCCATAAACAAAAGGGTTTATTTCCGTTCACCTACGAGTGCATGAGGCTTCCGGGCAGCCATCACGCCTTGGGCATATAAACCAAGTTTTCTCCTTCCTTCCTTCCATGCTTCCTGTTCTGGGGCTCAAACCTAGTATTACAAAATGCAAAGGTTAGGCCAGCATTCTGCTGCTGAGCTACACTCCCTACCCTTGTTAGTTATTATTTATTATTATTTGTAAACCCGAGGATTGAATCCAGGGCTTTCACAATGAGCTACATCCCCCTAATGTTATTTTTTATTTTAAGACAGGACGTTGCTAAATGGCCCAGGCTGGGCTTGAACTTCGATCCTTCTGCCTCGGCCTCGAACCGTGCTGGGGTGAGGGGCATGCTCCACCACACCTACCTCCTTCTGGCACATTTTATAAGAAGAAGGCTTAAACTGTGTGCTGCTGCAGGCCTGTCATCCCAGCACTCAGGAGGCTGAGGCAGGAGGATCGCCATGAGTCTGAGGCCCCTCTGGGCGACGTAGTGAGTTCAGGACCAGCCTGGACTACAGAACTGAGGCCCTGTTTCCAGAACACAACACAGCACAGCAAACAAAGCAAAGGAACCCTGGAGAAATGTACAACCCAATACTACATGTTTTCTACATGGTCTCAAAATATTGCTCCAAGATTATATATATATATATAAAACAAAGCAGCCCCCATACTGGGCTGTATTCAGAAGCAGCTTCTTGCTCCATTAGTTTAAGGAGACTTTGAGGAAAGGGCCAGGCAGATAACTCAGTGGATTAAAGCGCCTGCTTAGGCAGAAACCGGGACAGGGATTCCCACCCCCGGGGCATGCTGAGATAGGGAAGAAATAAAACTTGTTCAGGGGCCAGGGACACAGCTCAGTTGAATAAGTGCTTAACTGACAAGTGCAAGGGCCTGAGTTCAATCCCCGATTCCATTAAAAACAAAAAACTTGTTTTGGCAAACTCCAGGTGTAGTCGCTCTGTATGCTGTGATGGGCTCACACCCGCTGTCTGGCCTCAGCCCACATCCTGGAGCCCTGGGGCCGAGAATGCACCACTTTCATTCCTTTCTCTTGGGATTGTTGACGGGCACGTAGTGACAGAAAACGACAGACAAGAAGAGCGACACGCTGCCAGGTATGTTGGCGGATGTGGCGAGCTGCACGTTGGTGGTCGTCCGAGCGGCGCCCCTGCGCTCTGCCGCTGGTCCAACCCCACTTACACACAACCACTGACTCCAAGATTTTTTTTTTTTTTTTTTTTTTTTTTTTTTTTTTTTTTTTTTTTTTTTTTTTTTTTTTTGTCTTTTTGAGACAGGGTCTCACTATGCAGTTCAGGCTGGCCTTAAGGTCACTTTGTAGCTCAGGCTGGTCTCGAACTCACAACAATCCTCCTGCCTCAGCCTCCCGAGTGCTGGGATTACAGGCATGCGCCACCATGCCCGGCTAAAATTGCATTTTTTTTTTTCTTTTTAGTAGTACCAGGAATTGAACTCAAGACCTCGTGCTTGCCAGGACAGCACTTATTCCACTGAGCTATCTTCCCAGCCCCCAAGATTTATTTATTTATTTTAGAATAGGACCCCAAGGAGGAGAGAGAGGTGAGTAACGGACATTACAATTCCATAGCTTGTCTCTTGCCTGATTGTCCCTGGACAAGTAGCTTTGAGTGACAGACACTCCGGCAGGGGCGTGGTTTTGCAGCAGACTGTCGGGAGTGGCAGGCAGAGGGGCTGTGGCCTGGGCTCAGCCCGCAGGTCCACAGCCTCCCAGCGCTCCAGGTAGAGCAGCAGCTGAACCTCACGCAGCGAGGGGCACCAGGGACCTTGCTGAGCCCGGCAGCAAAGCCCATCCGAGTGCTGGGACAGAACCACAGCGCTACCTCGGCTCCTTCTCCAGAGTCCATGGGGGTGCCTCTGTCTCCCCATGACTGCGAAAGCCTTTGGCAATCCCCAGCCCATCTCAGGGTGGGAGTGACGGATCTCTGCTACCAAGGGACCATTTCGTCTTGGAGTAAGCACACAGTCTTAAACCGGATGTGGTGGCAAACGTCTGTGATCCCAGCAAGGAGGCTGAGTCAGGAGGATCACTCTGAGTTCAAGACCAGCCTGGAATACAAAGTGAGCTCAAGGCTGGCCTGAAGTGCACAGTGAGACCCTGTCTCTAAAAAGAGAAGAACAACAAAAAAAATCAGTCTGTAGAGTTAGGCTGAGTGGGCCCCCCACAATGCTGTTGATGGCCCCAAGAGCGCTGTTTTCCAACTTGCAGGAAGAGGCAGGGGGTGCCGACACTGAGGGTGCCACCCTCTCATTCCTATCCCCTTGCTGGTGCTGGAATCAAACCCAGGCCTCATGCACGCAGCACACAGGCCTGCCGCTGAGTTCCATCCCAGCCCTTTCTGAGAAAGTTTTTATTCTGAGATAGATCCTGCTCATTACCCAGGCTGGCCGCCAGCTCCTGCTTCAGGTTCCTGCACAGCGGGGGGTCCCCAGGGGCCCTCACACGGATCCACCCCATTGGAGACACTATTTCTTCTTCTGCTGACCAGTCTCGCCTTCATTCCAACCAGAGCAGGGGCCACTGCTTGGGCTTGGAATGGAGCTTCTCAGCCTCACACCTGGGTTGGAGCTGATGCCTGGGCTGAAGGTGAGCCAGCAGAGCTGCCCGGGCCCACCTCTCCTCCTCCTCCTCTCTTCTGAATCCCCGGTGCGGTTCGCACGCTTCCTTCTCATCCCTCCTCCTTTTGTGGTGCTGGAGATGGAATCCAGGGCTTCACACAGGCTTCACAAGCGCTCTAGTGGGGAGCCCCTCCCCCTTTTATTCTATTTGAGACAGCTAAGTTGCTCGGCCTGGCTTTGAACTTGCAGTGGTCTTCCTGCCTCAGCCTCCCCAGTGCTGGGTTACAGGGGTATGACTTCACTCCCAGCTTGGGGAATTTTATTAAGGACAAACCTCTGCACCTTTGGGAGCTCTTTTCCTTTTTCAGCACTAGCGAATGAACCCAAGGTCTTTGCACTGAGCCATGTCCTCAGTACTTTGTTTATTTTTGTTTTGAGACAGGATTTCACTAAGCTGCTCAATTACCCAGGCTGGGCTTGAACTGGCACCCTCCTGCTTCAGCCTCCCAGATGCTGGGATGACAGGCACCCTGGCTTTCTCACCTTTTCTCCTGCTTTTCTGCCACATCCTGCCCTGTGACTACAGCTCTCCCCCGCTGTCACCACTGGCCCAGGATGCCACCAGCTCCTACCTGTGGTGTCCTAACCCCAGGCCCCGCTGTGCTGGTGCTCACAGTGCCCTCCCTAGAAGGCGAATTTGGGGTGCCTCTGCTCTGCTGTGAATCTTTGCTTGTGCCTCGGTGCTCCCTAAAACATGGCCCAAGGTCTCACAGCTCTGGCTCTGCAGCCAACCCTGCTGGCCGTGTCCCCTGTGCCACGAAGCAGCTGCCTGTCCCCTCGGCTCTGCCTCCTGCCCCAGGCTGAGTGGCCGGCTCCTCTCCTCACGTACACACGCCGAGTGTGGGCAGTGACAGCAGCCGTGCGCTTCCTGTTCAGGTAGTTGTTCAGCTTTGGTGGTGCTGGGGGTGAACCCCACCGGCTCCCCTATGCTAAGTGGGTGCTTTTTGGCTCAGCAGCCCCCACCCAGAGCACACAGTAGAGGGAAAGTCAGCAGCCCAGGGACCCAGCCCTAGGCCATGGCCCTCTGCACCCCCCTTCCTGCTCCACAGTTTCTGTTTGGTGTGGTTGATGGAGACAGCCTTAGCTGGGCTGCTGAACGCAGTCTCCCATGTGCAGGAGTCCCACGTCTTTAGGACACTGAGGTGGATGCCAGGAGAGTAGCCTTCCTGTGACTGGTGCAGCTCAGCCCTGCACAGAGCCAACAAGTTCTTCGTCTCAGTTGGTACAAAGGAATTTCCTGGCTCATGCAGAGGTTGTGAGCAATAATGCACATTTTCATGACTTTATGTTATTTCTTTTGGGGGTGATTTGTAATGCAACAGATAAATTAAGCTGGTGTGCTGGCACACAACTATAGTCCCAGCACTTGGGTAGCTGAGGCAGGAGGATCGCCATGAGTTCAAGGCCAGCCTGGGTTACAGAGTGAGTTCAAAATCAGCTTGAACTACATACCAAGACACTGTCTCAAAAAATCAAGAACAACAAAAATCAAAAGCAAACCATAGGTCAATGAATATATAAACAAACTTTCTCTGTAACTAGATGAGCTATAGATAATGTACAGCTTTTTTTTTTTTTTTTTTTTGTCTTTTTGAGACAGGGTCTCACCATGCAGTTCAGGCTGGCCTTGAGCTCACTTTGTAGCTCAGGCTGGTCTCGAACTCACAACAACCCTGCTGCCTCAGCCTCCCGAGTGCTGGGATTACAGGCATGCGCCACCACGCCCGGCTCAATGTACAGCATTTTATTGTTACTTTTCTTTCTGAACTATTTGAGGGGAAGTGGTCAGAAATCATGACCCTAAATCTTTGTGTGTATTTATCTTGAGCACAAAGTAGTTATGGCTCAGAAACCCTGACACTGTTACGTTACCATGTACCCAGTCCTTGGTCATTTCTGCCAGTGACACACATGCCATCTTTCGGAGGAACTGTTTCAGTTTCAGGATCCAGCATGGCATTTGGTGCTTACAGTAACCCACATGCCATCTTTTGGAGGAACTGTTTCAGTTTCAGGATCCAGCATGGCATTTGGTGCTTACAGTAACCATAGATAGTTGCATAGCAAGTGGCTCCTGAGCTTGGTGGCTTTAGCTATCCTGACCCAGTCGCCAGTTCTGTAGCTTAGTCCTCACTTGAGGCTCCCCTGGGGTTGCAGGCAGGGGTCATACGCTGGACATGGGGGCCTGCATTACCTCCTGGCTGTGGGTCAAAAGGCCTCCCCAGTTTTTGGACATCATACTTCCACAGGGTGGCTCACAATTTGCCCACAGGGTTCAATTGAGCTGTGAAAAGCCAGAAAAGAAGGGCTGAGGAGGTAACCCAGCAGTATAACAATTCCAGTTCAATCCCCAGCACTGAGCCAGCCACAGAAACTAGGTGAGGTGGTGCATGCCTGTAATCCTAGCAGTACAGGGGAGGCTGAGACAGGAAAATCACTATGAGTCCAAGCTGCATATAGCAAGATCTTGTACCTAATTAATTAATTAATTAAAAGAAAAGCCAGAAAAGATTCCAGCAAGACCAAAGTTTCCATCTTTCGTCGCCTAGTCTCAGAATGACAGCCTGTCACCAAAATCTGCTCCTGTCTGTCTATTTGGTTTTTTCTCATCTGGAACCATTTTTGGTTTTGTCTTTCTGTCTCTGGCAATTTAAAGTCACAGACTGGCTGTCCTGCAAGTGTTCCTCAGCTTGAACTCATCCACTGTTTCCCCACGACTAGGTTGGGAGGCTGTTTTGGGGACAGGCCTTGGTGCTCCAGGTGGTGACCTCAGTGCATGCCCCTGGGGCCATGTCCCACTGCCGGTGACATCCACGTGGATGGCTGGGTGCCGTGGTGCTCTGCAGTTCTGCCTCTGTGCTGCAAAGTTCTTTCCATCTTTCAAACAGGGTAAGAATATAAGACCAGGGCTGACCAAATAGCTTGGCGGATTAAAGCACCTGCAAGTAGACGTAGGGGCTGGGGGTTTGAGACCCAGGCCAGCCGCAATGGTCCCACCCCCTGCCCCAGGGGGCAATTGAGACTGGGGATGATGGGCACCCACGCCTGTAATCCCAGCTCTTGGGAGGCTGTAAGCAGGTGGATCACCATTGAGTGAGACCCTGAGCATCCTGTAGACCCCTCATATATATATATAAAACATTTCTCTTGGCTGAGCAAATATAGCAGCAAGTTCCATGTGAAGACTACTGACTATTTCAGAGTGAAATTTTCCAGGTTCCTGGCTTAGACCCTTACCCTCTACTTCTGGTTGCACGAACAATGCCCTCCCTGGGGCCCTGCACCACCTGCCCTGCAACCCCAGCCTGGAAATGCATAACCCCACCTCTGCCCCCTTGACACCTGCAGAACCACAGCTCAGGGGAAGACCTGGGCAGCTGCCTCTGTTTGGTGCATCCTGTCCTTTCCTTTCCGATCTACAAGCATAGAGAATGACGGAGGGGGCCAACTACAGATGTCTAAATTTTGTCCTTTTCCATTTCCCTACTTCTCCTTTACAGGAAATAACTTTCTGTCTAAACCCTATATTGCACTATCTTATTAAATGTCAGGATTGCTGTCTTAGTGGCCTGAATTAGCTCAGCAACGTAAGTATAGGAAGTCCCAGAAGGAAAACCCTGCCAGCTGGGACCAAAGATACTCCAAGGACTTGACAAGTGCGGGCGAGGTCGGTTCCTGCACTGACTAGTGCTCCATGCTCAGGAGGTGACTGGATCCCCACTTGTCTGGCAGCCTCTAACCAGAGGCGCCAGCTGTCCTTCAGGGTCCGAAGACAACGTCAAGTAGTTGGGGCTCCAGTGGCCCGTGTCCCCCTTTTGGGGAGACCTGACCTGGCTGCCAGCACGAGGTGGGTAGGCGACCTGTCGCCGTCTAGGGAAGGGTGCTGCAGTCCCTGGAAACCTGGGGAACCATTTTTCAGCTCCCTTACCCCAGGGGGGGAGGGAAAATCCTCCCCAGGGAGGGGCGGTGCCCGGGGACCTGGGGACCTCTCCGGGGACTCTGCGCACAGCTTCTCCCCGCAGCCCTACACCCAAGCTAGGCTCCTCACAGCCCCCCCGGGAGGAATGCAGTTCGGGAACAAAGGCCCACAGAGGCTCCCGGAGGCTCCCCGGGAGCGCGGCCCCCGGGGACGGGGCGGGCCCTCTCCCCCTCGCTCCTCCCCTTAGTCCCCGAGGTCCAGGCTGCTGGCGGCCCGGGCAACGCCAACTTCGCCTAGGGCGCCCAAGTTGCCGGGCGTGCGCGGGTGGAAGCTGGGTGGGGTGAAGCGAGAGGAGGAGCGGGAGAAGGGGGGCTCCGGGCGCCTTGGACGCGGTTCAGGAATCCGCCGTCCCGCGGGCCGCTAGCCGGCTCGGCCACCGCAGGGAGGGCGCCGGCGAGCGCGGATCACCAAGCCGCGCGGGGCGCCGTCCGCCTGGCGCCGCTCCCCGGCGCGGGGACCCGCGGCCGCGCCGCCCCCTCCGCCCTCCTCCCCCGCGCCGCCCGGGGAGCGCGCGCAGCCCGGCGCGGAGCCCGAGTCGCGAGCGGATGCGGCCCGCGCTGGACGCCGGCGGGGGAGCGTGGAGCCGCCCGGGTCGGAGGAGGCTCGGCGGTCGGGTAAGTGGGGCCCCGCGAGCCGGAGCCGCGTCCCGAGCCCGGGGAGGCGGCCCTGAAGCGCCTTGTGCGTCCTGGCCAGCGCGCCAAACTTCAGAAGAGAAGGATCGGAGGCTTGGAGAGGGACTTCCAGACGTAGGGAAAACCCCACGCCGTACCCTCACGCTGGGGGACCCCGATTTCCGTCCGCCAGCGCACGCGTCTCCTCGTGGAGCCACAGTCGCCGCGCGTGCGGGGCGCGGAGCCTCGCGTGCGCCGCCCCGACCACGCGCCCGCCGCCCACCCAGATGCACGCTCGGGGGAGCGCAGGCTTGGGGCGGTGAACCCAGGCTCGTCTTCGGGCCTCTGAGTTAATATACTGTCTTTGTCTGCGGCCCCCGCAGCCCTCCGGTGAGACGGACCGCCCTCTCCCCGCATGCCCGGGGCAGGGGCCAGGCCGCCTGGGCTTTGGAGAGTGACGGCTCGGGGCCGAGGAGCGGGAGGAGAAACCAGACGTTGCAGCTGGACCCCGGTGTTCGGCGGGAGGATTTGGGGTGGAAACTCAGGGTGTCTGTCTGGGCGATGTGTCTGGGTGTGCGCAGCCCTTCCGGAGGCGAGGCCGGCGACAGGAGGGAGTGAATCATAAGCTCGGGGCGGTGTGCTAGGCGCCGAGAACCGCCTGGAAAAGGCTGCGGGCCGGCGCTGTGCAGGATGGGCTGGCCATGGTGACAGGGCCTTGTGAAGCAGAGACCCTTCCCCTAGCGGACAGGCTTCCTCCCCGGGATTCCAGCCTGGGTGCAGAGCTAGGTAGAGGAAGAATCCAGGACTCCACAGTTGGGGAGAAACTAGGGATGTCAGGAACACCTTCATAGCCCTTGTGTTTGATTTCCAGGGGCGAGGGTGTTCCACGATTTTCCGGGTCCCAGGGCAGTGCCTGACACAGGGACTACTGGGTGAAGAGTTAATGGCACCCACGTTGGGGACCCACTGTGAGCCCCGCAGATGGGCCTCCGGTGGTAGGAACTGGTCTTTGGAGGAGGAAGGGTCCCTGAGTGCCTCCAGGGAGCCCCGCCTTCCCTGTTTGGGGGACAGAAAAAGTTTCCTTCATCAGCTGTGCTGGGGATGGAGGGTGCTGCTTGGCAGACCTGGTCAGAGCGTGGCTGCATCTGAAGCAGAGTTATTCCCTCAGCTCGCCTGCTGGCTTTAGGGTGCTTGGGTGGGTGGGAAGGGCAGAGAGACCTCAAGCTCCTGGAATTGGGGGGTTGCTGCTGCTTTTCCTGGGGCTGGAGCCTAAGAGCTGTGTTCCCTAGCAGGGACCTGGCTCTGTGCTGGAGGCAGGTGGGCTGGGCCTTTGCTGTCCCCTCACTGAATTATCACATGAGTTCTTCTTGAACTCTCCTCTGCCAGCTGGCAAGTGTCTCCCCGAGGACCAGAGACATCCCCAGCTCCTGGAACTCAGACTGCCAGTATGTTTAGGACTGAGAATGCAGAGCTATAGGAGCAGCATGGGCTGGCAGAAGGACACATGTCTCTCCCTACTCCTGTGCCCCCCCCCCCCAACCCTGAGAAGGTACATGATGCATTCTAGCTTCTGCACTCTGGAATTAGCAGAGCACAAGCCCTTATTTTGTTTTTAAAGACAGCATCTTAAGGGGCCGGGGAGATGGCTCAGTGGAATAAGCGCTTCCCTGGCAAGTGCAAGGGCCTGAGTTCAATCCTTGGTTGCAAAAAAAAAAAAAAAAAAAAAAAAAAGACAGCATCTCACTAGGTAGGGCCAGGCTGGCCTTCAATGCATGGCGATCCTCCCGTCTCAGCCTCTTGGGTGCTGGGCGTACATGTGTGTACCACCACAGTTGCCTCATGACCCTCAAATTTGGTTGGAACTAGGAAGCTGGGTCTTTGCTCCTCCAGTGCCTTCTGGGAGTCAGGAGCACCACAGACATGATGTCATCAAGCCATTTGTGTGCATCCCTGTGAGTTTACGGTCTCTTCTCCCTTCTACAGATGAGGAGACTGAAGTTCAGAGATGTTAAGTACTTTTTCAAAGGCACACAGCTGATGAGAGACACAGTCAGATTTGAACCGGGAGTGTCTGACTCCAGAAGCTCGAGGTATCCATGAGGATCAGGAGTCAACACAGGTGCTGCCCACCAACGTGGTTCTGCAGCTTCCAGCCCGGCCCTGTTTTTCCACCCGCCCTGCCCAGCCTGGCTCACACTGAGGGCCGTGAGAAGCACAGGCTGGGTGGCACCAGTGCCAGAGCGTCTGTGTGGAGTTGCGGCCAGGGGACAGTGGGGGCTTGGGAATGCCTCAGGGACATGGCGAGAGGTGACTGTCACTACTCATGTGCAAAGGCAACAGATCCTACGTGGGGGGATGAACCACCAGCTCTCCGTCCTGAGTGGGCCTCTGCCTTCCTTTTTTCAGTAGAGTGAGTTATGTGGGAAACTAGCACTTCCTCACACCTCAACCAGGTGAGTCCAAGGCGCTGTGTCCCAGCTGGCCTTCCACCCTGCCCTGTGTCCTGGAGATCTGGGCCTCAGAAGGCATCGGGCAGTGCCAGGAAGGCCAGGGAGGCCAAGGAAGAGGAGAGCCACACGGCTTGGCTGGCCTTCCTAGCCTGCAGAGGCACAGCAGGTGTCTGTCCCTGCTGTACTTACTCGTGAGGAGATGAGGCTAGAGAGGGGCAGTGTGTGGCCAGGGTTGGACCCCAGGCACACATGCTGCCTTGGGACACCCTGCAGGTTCCCAGGCTCAGCTTCCAGTCTAGTGGGGGGGTATGCTCTGACCACAAGGCCTGAGTGGGCTCACCGCTGTTGGGGTAGGGTCCTCACTACCTGCCCAGTTCAGTTCATCTACTTCAGGGCCTCTTGATGTAGGCATTGATATTGAAAAACGTAGCACACATCTGTCATCCATCCAGTCTTTGGGTCGCTGAGGCAGGAGGATCTCTAATCTGAGCCCTGGTAATGCCTAGCACATCTGCTGGGGAGTCACAGTGCCAGAGAGTACACACCTGTGGGCACCCTGGCTGGGAGGCGGGAACAACAGCAAGCTTCGTCTCCTCTGTTCTCTGCATAGGAAGTAGCCTCGCCCTTCCCTAGGCGTGTGGATTCCACAGCCAGGCATGGAGTAGTCCTGGCAGGCCTGCACAGTCCTTCTGCCTTCTGTCTCTGTCGCCCTGAATCTGGCCAGTTGCTCCTGGTCCCCTGCCCGGGTGCAGGGAGGGGCAGGCACAAGCCCCGAGCCACGGTACCTTCACAGAGGCAGCCTTGCTGTCCCTCCTCCTCTGCCCTCCTCACCTCACAAAGATGGCTGTGTGCAGAGGGACTGTGGTTCTCCCTGAACCTGGGAATTTATCACCCGGGCTGGGAGGACTCTATGGAAACCATTGGGAAGAAAAGTGTGGAAAGTCAACACGCCAGTCCCAGCTTAGCCCCCCTGAAGGCTGCAAATAAACAACCACCTCAGGGCCAACCTCACGGCCTGATTTGGCCTCCCTGCCACCCCTGGCTCCTCCTCCTCAACGGTGGCAGCCTCAAAAGTCAGGGCACCCCCTCTGCTCGCCAGCCCTGCTGCAGAGCTGGTGACTGCACCAAGGGCGATGGACATGCAACGGGAAAGTGTGCCCAGGACCTGGTAAGTCCTGACCACCTAGCTCCCGGCGGCGGGCAGGTTGCTGGACAGGCTTGGCTTCATGGAGGCTCGGGCTCAGCTGCAGGGTAACAGACATTGCTTTAGGCGGATGGAGTGAGGCTGATTTTCTGAGCCTTTCTCTGTCTTTCACCTGCAAAGAAGCCCTCAAGACCCACACATGCACTTCCTCTGTGGGCTTCCTGTGCCGGCGACGGGCTGAGTTGCTCTGCTGTTGGTGGCAGCTCCGTCGGCTCCAGCAGGGTGCTGGCCGTGTGCGGTCACGCAGGTGGCTTTATGGACCTGGGAGCATGTCTGTGTCCGAGATAAGAGGCAAGTCCCCCCACATCTAACAAGGACAGCTTACTTGGAGGTAAACTCCCTTCAGCAGGCTTCGAGGATTGGGAGACAGAGCTGTGGGTGGGGCCCCTGTATGTCCCTGCCCAGATGGCCCTGCAAACCCAGAATGCCCTGGGGGCTGCTAGAGGGCTCTGCCTAAAGGCTCCAGGGACACCACAAGGCTTGCTGTGAGGTCAGGGTAACAGAGCCAAGTATGGAGGAGTGTGGGGAGGGGGCTGCCCATACCAGTACCCACAGACCAGTGCGCGGATCATGCCAGAGCTCTGCGCAAGCAGTTCAAGTCAACAGCTAGGCTTCCTGATATACACTGAAGCCTTATTTATAGGCACGAATGTTTGCACACACACACACACACACACACACACACACACACACGTGCTCACAGGCACACACACACAGATCCACAAACACAAAGAAAACACTCAGTAGCAAATTATGCAGTGGGTATGAATATAAGTTCATACTTATATAAAGCGCAGCAGTCTAAACGCCTGCCTGGCAAGCGTATGGTCCTGAGTTTGATCCCTGGTACCACATGCTGCGCTGGCCCCAGAACTCAGAGTGTGCTATGCCACCCCAAACCCGGGAGTGGTGGCACACCCCTGTAATCCCAGCGCTGGGGAGGCTGAGTCAAGGAGGATCAGCTCGAGTCCAAGCTGCATAGTGAGACCATGTACCAAATACAGAAATTAATTAATTATTTAATTAATTAAAGCTAGAACGCTCGAATGCCTGGGATCCTGCTGTGTGGCCTTCGGTGAGTTGCTCCGTCTCTCTGGGGTGGAGTCTCCCAGTCTGTAGGGGGAGAGGGCAACAGTTTTGGTTTTTTTTTTTGTCTTTTTGAGACAGGGTCTCACTATGCAGTTCAGGCTGGCCTTAAGTTCACTTTGTAGCTCAGGCTGGTCTCGAACTCACAACAATCCTCCTGCCTCAGCCTCCCGAGTGCTGGGATTACAGGCATGCGCCACCACGCCCGGCTAGGGAGAGGGCAACAGTGATCAACTGGGTTTGATAGTTGTGAGCTAAATGTGTAAGGAGGGCGGGCGTGACAGCGGGCTTGCTCCTCCACACACGTACCTGCTCTGCCCTGCCACTCACAGGCTGGGCAGAGCGGATCAGCACCCCGCACATATTCCGCAGGCTGTGTGGCAGTCCTACCGCGATAACCTGCCAGGCTTGCTATTCTGCACCTATGATCCTAGCACTAGGGAGGCTGAGGCAGGAGGCTCTGCGTGAGTCCGAGAGCAGCCTGGGCTACACATGAGTGCAGTTTCCCGCATCTGTTACTCTTCCATTTTTTTTTTTTTTAAATTCCTTTATTTATTACAGTGTCTCGCTACACATCACTGATTCTTTTTTCGCGGAGGTGGGGGGTGAGCTCAGCCGGCCCTGCGGGGAGGGGCTGGCATGGCATGTGGTGCTGGGGCTCGAACTGCAGTCCCTGAGAGGCGCTCTAGACCGCTGAGCTATCTTGCCAGCCCTCTGCTACTCTTCCTATTCCCTCCTCTCCCTCCATGTCATGGTCCTCTTCCTGTGTGCAAAAGATCCATCCCCCTGCTTCCTATGACTGCATCTACCTTTTATTTTGCCCTTTAAATTATTTATACATTGGGTTCCCCATGCCAAGGAACGCATGTGATAGTTAAGCTATTAGTCTGACTTACTTCACTTATTATGGGCTCAAAGTGCATCCTGGGTGGGCACTGCCCTGTCCCTGGGCTCAAGGTGTGTCCCTTTGCCACCCGTGACTCGGGCTATCCTTCTTTAGAGCAGAGTAGTACCCTGCTCTGTAAAGACTGCATTTTATTTATCCCTTCATCTGCTGCTGGACACGGAGGCTGCAGGAAGCATGTTATTCTAAGGGGGCGTGGACCCTGAGCACCCGAGGTTCACAGTCACTTCTTCAGCTGGGGAACTTACACAGTTGGTCTGGGGCACCCAGATGTCAGCTGGGAAGCCCTCCAGACTGCCAAGGAGAGTTAGGGTTCACAGGGCCCACAGGCTGGGTGCCACCGCTGCCCACAGGCTGTAGGGCTCACCACACTCAGCTGCCCTGGGGCACAGCCCCACCGCCCCTGCCTCTCCGCTCCTGCCTCTCTGCTCTGCTCCAGCTGCCTCGCCATCTGGGACTCTGGAAAGCCTGAATGGGCCTGAGCCAAAGCAGTGCTATCTTCAGAAATGTTTTCAAAACAAACCGGGCCACCTCCTGGCTGTGAGTACACTGATTTTCAGCAAGAAATTTCACAACTCCAACCTCAGGGGTGAGGCTGCATGCCCGCTTCCCCTCCGGGAGCGGAGAGCTCAGGCAGCAGCACCTGCCCTACGGGTCTGGACGGCTGCTTGTATCTGATGAGGCCCCAGATCAGAGCCTCAGAGTGTGTGAGTCACAGGAAAGCTGTCCTCCCAGAGAGAAGCAGCGGTGCTGGTTCTCCTTTCCGATCACCCTCTTTTTTTTTTTTTTTTGAGGTAGATTCTTGCCACTTGATGGCCCAGGTGATCCTCCTGCCTCAGCCTCCCGAATGCTGGGTTTACAGACAGGCAGCACCTCACCTCACACTCAGTGCTATAGGTCGGAGGCTGCCGCTTACTCGCCAGGTTTCCAGCCACTGGGCGGTGCTGTCCTTCCTCTTTCTTCTGACTCTAGTGTCCCCAAAAGCCCTGGGGGTGACCTCCTCATAACTGTCCTGGCTTCCCCTGCCTTTGGTCTGTACTGGGTGGTGAGCTATGGGAGCCGTCTGCCAGGGTCACAGTGACCAGCTATAGACAGATGTGAGACCCTCAGGGGCTGCTAGCCAAATGGTGGGACGGGGACAGTGCCTGCCCAGCATGCGCCTGCCAGGGCCGGCCTGTCGCTGAGGAGGAGGAGGGAGTCATGGGGAGGTGCAGGGGCCGCAGGGTGTTGTTCACCTGCTGGGCACTGCGGTGGCCCTGTACCCCTACAGGAGCCCCTCCTGTCACTACTGCAGTGTGGGGCTGGGGACCCCACACCTTGGCTCCGTGGCTTCCTGGTTCTGTCCCCCCATGCACTCTGGTACAGCCACTGTAGGGGGCCTCAGGCGGGTGGGGAAGTTGGCACCCACTATCCCTCACTCAGGAGGGGCCAAGTCCAGGTCCCACTCCAGCCCCCACCACGGGTCTCAGGGGCCCAGGGGATGGCAGGAGGCACTTCCTGCTGGGGGGGGAAAGGGGACCTGGGCACCAGGAAGCTGCAGAGTTGGACCTGAGTGAAGCTCTGGGGCTACTTGATCTGGGTAGCACGTTGGTGAGGAATCCAGTGGGCTGACCTGGGGATTGAACACATGCAGAAGGGCAAGGGCGGAAGGAGGATGGGGTCCACGTGTGTCTGTAGCCGGCCTCTGGAGCCAAGCTGCCTGCATGGGGAACCCTGCACCCCTGTACAGGCTGTTTGATCATGGCAAGGTTGCCTAACCTCTCTCTGCCTCTATTTTCTTGCTAATGTAACTAACGTGCTTCTATACAAGTCCTTAGGGCCACAGAGATAGCTCTGCAGTCTAAGTGCCTGCCTAGGCAAGCACAAGGACCCAGATTCAATCCCTGGTACTGCATGCCATGCTGGCCCCGCCCTGGGCCATCCACCAAGACCAGGAACATGGTGGCACACACCTGTAATCCGAGCACTGGGGAGGCTGAAACAGGAGGATCATTACGAGTCCAAGCTGCATAGTGAGACCCTGTACCAAATACACAGCGTGGGTGTGTTTGCTGGGTTAAAGACTATCTATAAATTTTACTTAGACAAGTAAAAATATATATATTTTGAAACAAGGTCTCACTTGGTAGTTCAGGCTGGCCTTGAAGTGCTGGAAAACCTCCTGTCTCAGCCTCCAGAGTGCTGAGATTACAGGCATGCACTATCATGCCTGGTTAGGAAAGTGAATTGAGGTCAGGTCATTGAGTCCCCTCAACCCTGCTCTGTATTCTCATAAAGCTCCATACAGCCTGCAGGCATCAGCAATGGCTCTATTAGAGCTGAAGAGACCAAGGCACAGAGAGGCAGAGGCACCTACCCAAGATCGCACAGCTGGGAAGGTACCCAGCAGCACAGATGTCTGTGGTGGGTGGCCCTCGAGTCTTCCCTCAAAGTGGAAGCTGGAGAGCTGCTGTCTAGGCAACCAGGGGCCGATCAGAGACGCTGGAGGTGGCCCTGGAGGCAGGGCAGTGGCAGGGCAGCTGAGGGCAGTACCTGAGTCATGGAGAAAATGTGACCTCTCTGAGTCCCCGACTGTGCCCACCTGTTGCAACCCTGTGTCTCCAGGTGACCTCAGAGCTCAGGCCCTGTGCAAGGACTCTCACCCCACGTGGTAGGGCCGAGCCAGCTCCCCTACTTCCTGCCTTGGGCCCCTTCCCAGCCTGTCCACACCTGCCCAGCCCGCATGGGTTCACTTGAGTGTCTCAGGACTTGTTTCAGCCTAGGCAAGCACAAGGACCTGGGTTCAATCCATGTGATCTGTGACTCCAGTCTTGTTTCACAGATGCCAGCATGAGGCTCAGAGAGGTTAAGTGACTTGTGCATGGTCACACAGCCAGAATTCAGAGCCCTGGTGGCTCTGCCTCAGATGTGCTCAGCCGCTCTGCCTCTGTACAATGGCAGCAAGCAGTACCCACCCTCTGTACTCTCGCTGCACCTCCAGACGGGCGGCCTGGAGCTTTCCATCGCAGGCGCGGTCCTGCCTGGCTTCCTGGGGTCTGTGCATCCACATAAGACGTGGCAGGGTGGCCTTCGGCCTCTGTGGATGTGGCTGTGTGACCGAGAGGGTTTTTTTTTTTCTTCAAACCTCTGTTGACACTTCCCTCGGGAAGGGCGCCTGCCTTGGGGCCAGATCTGGAAGAGGAGCCTGAGTCAAGCTGGGACGGGTGCCAGTGCCCTTGGCTCAGACTCTGGGCACAGGCGCCCAGCTGTTGCAGCTGCTGCTGCCCTCACCAGGCAGCTGGAGCAAGCAGGAAGGCGCCCTCGGGGAGGACTGCTGGGTTGGGCCCTGTTTCCAGGGGAGGACACTGAGGCTGGGAGGGTAGTGGGGCTACCTGAGCTCCCGCAGCTGGGGGGAGGATGAGGGCAGGACCCGGATCTTCTGTGGGCAGGGAGCACGGAGGACCAGTTCCTCCTGGCCATGAGCTGCATGGTTGGCAGCAGGGTCCTCACTGTCCTCCCACTTGGGATGCATCTGCAGTCATGGCCACTGTGTTCTTCCTGGGCAGTGAGTGTCCATTTTTCCAGAGTACCTCCGAGGCCATTGGTCACTCCCCAGGCCTCAGGGGCAGGCGCTTTCTCCTCAGGGTCCCATGCCACTGAGGGCCTGACAGCCTCCCCAGGAGCCTGGTCCGGCAATCACCAGCCAGCCATGCTCTGCGGTCACCACTGATGCGTGGTTGCCGCGAGGTCACCAAGAGGCCTGCCACGCTCAAAGGTCTCCCATGGCCTTAAGGGCCCAGCCAAGTCACCAACCACATGCTCTGCCCTTGGCATCCTCTCCTGGGGGCTGTAGAGGTGGCAGTCCTTGCTGTGGGAAGTAATTTTTAGAGCTACTTTTCTTTCTTTTATGCTGGGAATTGAACTCAGGACCCTGAGCTTGCTGGGCAGGCACTTGTGCTGTTGAGCATTATCTCTGGCCTGGGAAGCCAGGATTTCTGACAGTGGTCACTTTCCTTGCAGACAAGGCGCGCTTGTGTGAGAGTGGGGGTCTTAGCTTCTTTTTGTACCCAAATCTTGTTGGTAAGGATTTTGCCTTTGCCTCTGTGCTTCAGGGCAGACTTGTTATAAAAATCACTTCCCCAAAATGGGAGTCTAATCTCCAAAGAGCTTTGCCTCTGCCTCTAGGTAGAAAGCTGGGAACTACTTTTTACTGTTAGCTTTATTAAATTTTATAATGTACGTAATACATGTTCATGGAGCAAAGTTGAAAAGGTACAAAAAATACACAGCTAATTCTCTTTCCCGTGCCTGGTTCAGACACCCAGGGGCAGCCAGTAATATCAGTTTCATGTGCACAAGCGGCTCTTAAAGTGTCCAGTTTTATTTTTCATTTTACTTTCGTTAATTAACTTGATGCATGGGGGGGGGGGCTGGAGCTTAAACCCAGGACCTTGTGCTAAGTCCCAGCCCAGGCAGGGCTCAAACTAACGATCTCCCTGCCTCAGCCTCCTGAGCGCTGGGAGTGTGGGTGCATGCCGCCAGGCCCCTCCTGTTGAGATTTAAAGAGATTTCAGCCTTACTCTGCTGGACTCCCTGTTCTGTTCTTAAACTGAGGCACAACTGGGAAAAGAATTTGGCCTGAGCTGGGGGTGTCATGGCGCACACCTGTAACTGACACAGGGAAGATTGACACAAGCTTGAAGTCAGCTTGGGCTACTTAGTGAGTTCAAGGCCACCCTGGAGTACATAATGAGGCCCTGTCTCAAAAAAGAAAGAAGCTGGTCTGGAAATCACACCAGGGCTCCTGCACTGCCCAGCTCTCCCCAAGGGCTGTTGTTATGCAATTGCCCTGATCAGACCCAGCCCCAGAGCCCCAGAAGGCCCCACATCCCTCATCCTGTCCACCTCTGCCACTCTTAGACCCAGCCTCAGCCTGTCTGTGCAGCTTCTGGGCATAGCTTTCTCCACCTGCTCCTTCTTTTACCCCTCTGTCTTGCCCTGCCCTGCCCTGCCCTGCCCTGTCCTGTCCTGTTCTCTCTCTCTCTGTCTCTCTCTGTCTCTCTCTCTGTCTCTGTCTCTGTCTCTCTCTCTCTCTGTCTCTTTCTCTGTCTCTCTTTGTCTGTCTGTCTCTCTGTCTCTCTTTGTCTCTTTGTCTGTCTATCTGTCTGTCTGTCTGTCTGTCTGTCTGTCTGTCTCTCTCTCTCTCTCTCTCTCTCTCTCCTCAAGGGTGGCCCCTGGGGCACCAAGCCTTCTCACAAGTGATCCAGCCCCACCAGGCCCCTCTTGGCCAGACTGCTCATTCAGCCTCCATGGAGCCCACGCACTGGCAGTGAGCCCCCGGGGGAGATGGTGGTCAGTCTGTAGAGAACGATGGTGCTGCCTGCTCCTCAGTCACTGTGCTCTGGGCCTGCACCCAGTTCACAGGGACTGCCCTGCTTCAGTTTCTTGGAGACCCCTTGAGCTAGCATCTCTGTCCCCATGGGCAAGGGAGGAACTCAGCCACATCCCACAGCAGGAGGTTCAGCCTGGCTGGGGACCTCCACAGGCTTCAGGCTCCTCACCCAACACTGCCAGGCTTCCCAGGAGGGTGCCCCGGGCTCAGGGACGGCCTCCCCTTCCACAGGTTTATCTAACCAGAAGGTGGCCGTGCCCTCGAACCCTGTGGGGCGGATCCAGCTCACACGCAGCCAGAGTGGGTCCAGGAGGTAAGCAGCAGGGCCATGGGGCAGCCTGCGGTGGTCCTGCACTTGTCTGGGACACTTGGAGGTAGCTTCCGAGGTCCTGTTTGGTAGCTGGGTGATGGATGCAGCTGCTTTCTACGAAGCACAGTGTCAAGGGGAAGCTCCTCAGACCTGAGAGCACACAGGGGTGATGGAAAAACAGAATGAAGGCTGATATTTTAAAAATTATTAAAGACATCGCCGTGAGTACTCCCACCTGCTCTGAACGTGCTCATCCCCTTGTTCTCCCCACTTTCCGAAGCAGTTCTGCAAGTGTTTCTTCCTGGTATCTTTATGAAATGTGTACAAAACGAGGGTGAATGCTCCCGCCAAGTGCCATCCAATGGGGCGGCTCATAAAACGCCATGAGCCGTCCCCCTTATCCCCCGGATGCGGGGTAGTGTGGCTTCTGACTCTTCCCCCAAATTAAAATGAGCACAAAAGGTAAATGATTTAAATTGACTGAGGACGCCAGGAGTGCAGCTAGGCGCACACGAGAGAGGACCTGCAGAGCTGCTTCAGAAAGCGGCGAAGTGGAGGGATGAGTGCGTCTCATGAGGGAGTGGGGTGGGTGTTTCACCTCGTTCACTTGCAGTGATTTTTCAAACGTAAACAACCGAGCCTTTCCATCAGGCCTTTGTATTCCCCCTATCCATTTCCCTCCTACCTCTTCACGCCCTTCCTTCTCTCCTTATGTGTTTATCCTGAGCTCCGCGGCGATCCCAAGGCACACAGCCCGCACGAGGTGAGCCACGACCACAGTGGTGCGGGCAGAACGCGCCGGGGATGGGGCTGGAGAGCCCTGGCCTTCAGCATCCAGCCTCACAGGACGTGGCTTCCCCGAGCCTGCCTCCCAGCCCCACTCCATTTCTCATGGGCACAGTGAAGGAGAGGACGGTGCGAAGGGTCCAGCCCCACCCCCACCCCCACCCCCACTGAGTGGGCATAACAGCAAGGCACAAAAGGCCTCTCTGAGGAAGTGAGTGTCAGACATAGTGGGAAGGATTAGTGCTGGGGCATTGATCACGGGCGGGACAGGATCCAGGACAGCTCTGGGGACACATGGGGTTTGGGCTCAGCCTCAAGGGCTGGATGGGATTTGGGTTTCAGCCGCTCCGTGTCCACCCCCCCCCCCAGCCTTGTGCTGCCTGGAACCCCACACAGGGATGTGCCCAGGGCTTTGAACTTTTCTAAAGCGGTGACTTTGTTGTTCTAATGAGGATAGATGCTGAGTACACAATTAGGGTGCTACGAGTCACCCCAGCCCCACCACCCAGATGTCACTGGCTGGCTGTAGGCCCTTTCCCCGGCACATACGCTTGGGTGTGTTGAGAGGGGCAGCGCAGAAAATTTTAGGAGGCGCATGGGGGAAGCGAATTGTTTGGTTTAACGTTAGGCCCACGCTGTAAAAAAGACATCTGCCCTGAAAGCAGCCCGTCCATCTGTCCCAACTGCCGGCTGCAGTGTAAAGGGTGGGAGAGGGCTGGCATCTGACACTCCACGATCTTTAAAACTTCATTCAGCCCAGTGACCAAAGGGACACCAGCCTCAATGAGTACATTTAGCTCTAAAAGAGTGGTTTTCAAACTTCTGGACCAAAACCTCAGACACAGAACAAAAGTTGTGTGAAACCCATATTTATCCTTATTACACATGAGACACTGGTATTTTCTATGCTACACAGCACTTTTCTATTTAAAAAAGAGGAGGAGGAGGAAGAGAAGCTCTGAGACAGGCTGCCCTGGTACCTTCCTCAGGCTGGGTGTCCCATGCAAAGGCCCTGGTGGACTCCGGGTGGGGCTTTGCTTTACCGGAAGGGAGGATGAGAATCGAGGGGGAGGGTGGCACTCAGAGTTCCAAGACGCCAGCCACGGTCCTTCTGTGACATCTTTGACACTAGGCTCCTAAAGCCCAGCGCACACTGATCACGTCAAAAGCTGAATGTAGAACAGGCCTGCAAAGAGAAGAGATCAATGCCTGGCCCTGGATAAGGGACCCCCCTCCCAGATCCCAGGCCCCAGACCCCAGAACACAAACCCTCCCAGCGTGCTCAGAGCTCTGTGCCTCTGAAGGCAATGGATTTCACTGCCCTGGCCCCTCGGATTTCACTTTTTTTTGTTTCTTAGGAGAAGCTAGGTCACATGTGGCTGCCCCATGGGAAGCTGTGTTCCCATGGGCTTGCTGGGGTCCTTGGCTCTGGCCAAGCCCAGCCACAGAGATGGGGTGTGCACACTGCCCCTCACTCCTGTCCTCAGAACCCGGCCCGGCCTCCCTCCCACACCACCTGCCCTGCAGCAGCCGCCGGCCCAGCTGGGAGCAGCTCTGTGAGGGAGGTGCGTGCGTAGTGGGCACAGAGCCCCTCTGTTCCGGTAACAATGGCCCGTTGATGACGGGGCTCTGCCGGCCTGGCCCCCGCCCCTGGACTCTGGGGAGGGGAGAGGGCTGCAGCCGCCCCCCCCCCTCCTCCAGGCAGCGCTGTCTGGGTGTGAGGTTGACTCGGACGCCCAGCCTGCTGCCCACAGAAGCCCATTCTTGGGCTCTGGTGTGGCGGTCCCCGCCCCTCCCACCCATCCCAGCCAGCTGGAGAGATTCAGCCCTGCCGGGTGTGGGTGCTCTGGACAGCTCCTGGGCACAGAGGCTTGGCTCTGGGGAGCTGTGGGGCATAGTTAATAACTGCCACTTGGAGTCCGTGCTTTTAGAGTCGCTGCCTGGCAGTCACCAGGGATTTACAAAAGTTTCCATACACAGAACACTCTTCCTTAGAATCCTAGGTTACTCTGTTTTTAAAAGTTGTGAAGGAAATTCTCGTGGCCGTCTTCCTACCTTTGCTTTCCTCTTTCCTCTTTCCCTCCCACCCTCCCTCTTCTTTCCTTCCCTCTTTTCCTCCTTCCCTCCTTCCTTTCCCTCTTCCTTCCTTTCTTTCTGTGTATCCCAGGCTTGCCTTGAACTCACAGCAGCCATCCCACTTCAGCCTCCTGACTGCTGGGATTACAAGCGTGCACCGTCCTAACCTCCTATCAGACCCTGTGCCAAGCTTTTAACTCACAGTGTCCCATACAATGAGCCCAGTGTTTACGGGAAGCTGAAGATGTGTATTGGCGGGCTAGGGAGATGGCTCAGTGGAATAAGTGCTTCCCTGGCAAGTGCAAGGGCCTGAGTTCAATCCCTGGCTCTGCCAAAAAAAAGGAACAGAAAAGATGCATATTGACTTCTTAACACTGAATATATGGGGTCTGGGGAGATGGCTTAGTGGAATAAGTACTTCCCTGGCAAGTGCAAGGGCCTGAGTTCAATCCCTGGTTCTGCCAAAAAAAAAAAAAAAAAAAAAAAAAAAAAAAAAAAAAAAAAAAAAAAAAAAAAAAAAAAAAAAAAAAAAAAAAAAAAAAAAAAAAAAAAAAAAAAAAAAAAAAAAAAAAAAAAAAAAAAAAAAAAA
>PVKA01006722.1:36604-47638 GCA_004027165.1 Ctenomys sociabilis | reverse complement strand
TCTGAGGGGTGACCATCCCAAGATGGTCTGTAAGAGGGAGCAGGAAGGATATTGGACTATAAGAAGAGATTCCTGCAGGGTACATCGTGAGACAGATGCAGGCGGCCACTGCCAGCCTTGGAGACCGAGGCAGTGCTGGGATCATGGGAAGCGGGCAGCCTATGGGAGCTGGGAGCACAGAGTTGCATCCTGGTCTGTCCTGTCCAGGCCTCTTAGGGAAGAGGGAAGGGGAGGCAGACTAGCTAGAAAGCCCAGGTTATACCCAGCTTTCAAAGAGATGCTGGCTTTTTTTTTTTTAGCAGAACCAGGGATTGAACTCAGGCCTTCGCGCTTGCCAGGGAAGCATTTATTGCACCGAACCATTTCCCCAGCCTGATGCTGGCTTCTTGATGTGGGAGGAGTGGAGGCCCCTCCTCCTCTCCCCGAGGATGGCGCTCCCTCCCGACTCTCCCCTTCCCTCATTGAGTTTCTCCTCAAAACGCCCCCAAGCCCACCACCCAGGAACAGAGCCCAGAAGGTGGCAGCCTGAGGTCTACAAAGATCCAGACTCAGTTGGTTCATCCTTCTGGCTCAAGAAGGCCGTTTCTGCTCCATCCCGTTACCCATGTCCAAGTCCACTTTGCTATTTTGCAAAGGTCTTTTAAACCCTGCCTACTGCCTTGGGAGCCTGTTTTGGGCTTTCACACACCTCCCCTGCATTGTGTCGAGGGCCTTGTGCATGCTAGACAAACATCCTAAGCCCCTTAATTACTTCTGAGCTAGTAGTACATGCACACGGGGGCTGTGGATATAGCTCAGCGGCCCCTGCCTGGCAAGCCCAAGCCCTGCATACAATTCTTGGTACCAAAGGAAAAAAAAAAAAAAAAAAAAAAAAAACATCATTTACTGTTGGGGATCTATCTCAGAAAGGCAAGCACCTGCCTGGCAGATGCGAGGTTCTGAGTTTGACTCCTGATACCAAAAAAAAAAAAAAAAAAAAAAAAAAGTGCACATGGAAATAATAAACAAACTGGGTGTGATGTCACATGCCTGTAATACCAACACTCGGGATGCAGGAAGGTCACTGAGAGTTTAAGGCCAAACTCTTTCTCAAGAAAAAAACAGCAGCAGAGAAGTGATGAGTGGGACCAGGTGCGGTACTCTGCACCTGTAGTTCCAGCACTCTGGGAGGCTGAGGCAGGAAGATCATAAGGTCAAACCAGCCTGGGTGAGTTAACAAGACCCTGTCTCAAAAATAAAATAACAAAATTGAAGAGTCTGGAAACATAGCTTAAAGAGCTGGATTCAATCCCCAGTACTGCAAAATAATGTCAATGGTGATGCCTGAGGCTGGGGTGTAGCTCAGAGGTTAGAGCACTTGCCTAGCATGAATGAAGCCATTGGTTCAATGCCCAGCAGAGGGAAAAATTGGAAAGGGAATACATGAGCCCATTACCCGATTTCCCCCTGTGATAACATCCTGCAGAACTCTAATCTAGTACTGCACCCAGGATTCTGACCTCGATACAGAGGAGACAGCCTGGCTGCAGGCACCTGTGGCCTTGGCCTTTGGTTTTTTTGTTTCTGTATTTTTTGTTTTGTTTTTTTCACACAGGGTCTCCATATACAGCTTGAACTCGTAGTGATCCTCCCGTTTTCAGCCTCCCCGGCACTGGTGTTAGAGGCACGCGCCGCCACTCTCAGACTCGGTTTCTCAGCGCGCCTGGGGGTGGGGCCCGTGCGGCATGTGATATCAGGGAACGAACCCCGAGCTCCAGCCCCTGCGCTCACGTAAGCAGGTGCTTAGTCCCCTGAGCTATCTTGCCGGCCCTTGGCCTCGGCCTTTAGTGGCCGTGCTGGCTGTGCTCCAGCCGCTGCCCTGGTCAGTGCTAAGCTGTTCCGCATTGCTGTACCCCTGCCATTTCAAGAAAGGAACCCTGCAGAATATAACCTTTCGCAGCTGGCTTTTCCCCCTGGGCATAATTCCTTCACCATCCACCCAAATTGTGTGTGTCAATACCTGTGTGTGCCGAGATGCCTTTTTAAGTGTGGGGTAGGAGTCTATGCTACAGGGGAGCTGATTTTTATCTTTCTTGTTTGTTTGATTCATTCTTTCATTCATTGGTATTGGGGATTGATCCTAGGGCCTTATCACTGAACTACATTCCCAAACTTTTCTAATTTTTTGTTTTATTTTGTCTTTAGAGATAGCATTTGCTAAATTATCCAGGCTGGACTGAAATTTGATCCTCCTGCCTCAGTCTCCTTGAGTGGTAGGATGACAGACACGTGCTTCCACATCTGGCTGAGGGCTTGTTTTAAGTGGCTACTCCCAGGAGGACCTGGGAGCTCCCCACCGCATGCATCCTGGGTGAAACAGGAAGGGGGGGGCATGCGTTCATTCTTCTGGGCTCAGGCCGAGGCTACGGGAGGCCCAGCATCTCCCCCGCCTGCCACCTTGCTGCTGAGGCACCAGCGTGTGGGTAGGTAGGCTCCTGGTATCAGCAGTCCCCCTCTGTCCGGAGGTCGAGCTGTTGACAGCTGGCATCCTAGACCTCTGCCTCCCAGGACAGGTTGTAGGTGACTCTTGTCATGGCTCAAGTCTGGGCCGGGATGGTGGGCACAGGGAGCTCGGGGCTCAGATTCCTCTTGTGTTGGAGGAGCAAACCCCTTCCTGCTGTCAGTGGAGCCGTTACATGGGGCTTTCAGAAGCTGTGGGCTGGCAGACCTCCCGAAAGGGTCCGGGTTGTTTCCCCTGAGACCAGAAATGCTAAGAGGCAGAGTAGGAAGAAGACGAGCAAAAGCAGCACTCCTCCCCTGGCGACCCTCACTTGAGCATTGTCGAGGAGCAGAAGGACTCAGTTTCCTAAAAAATGTCAGTAGTTTGGGGAGAGCATGAATTGGGAACGCCGGGTTTAGGCGCTGAGAGTTCTGTACCCAGTTACCTCAGAAATCCCATCATGGAGCTGTGTCCCATCAGCCCTGTTTTGTGTGTGCTTCTCTCAAATGTGTCCACATGGGCTGCACCCACTGCATGTTTATTACAAACACATTTCTGTTTGAAGGGTTACTAATTAATAAAACTTACAGGAGCTCACAAATGAGCACAGAATTTTGCAGCGATGTGCAAAACCAAAACAGAAAGTGTGAAACAATAAGGCACTCGAGGAATGTGGGTGGGAGGGAGCACTCTAGGGCTCAGAAGAGCTCTCTCTCTCTCTCTCTCTCTCTCTCTCTCTCTCTCTCTCTTGCTTAGGTTCCTCCTGCAGCATCAGATGCCATCCCCTCCCCTTTCCTGCACACTTGACAGGCATCACTAATCGACTACCATAGTCCTTCATGGAAAACAAGCTCGACCTCAGAAGTGTGGCAGGCTGCCAATACCAACCTGGAGGGTTTTGCTCAGGGTGTGAGAACCACTCATTGTCCTCAAGTTAACAGCACCCTGTAGTTCATGGTGCCAGAAACCTGGTACAGTCACCATCTAAAAGGCAATAAGCACGTTATCTTAGTTACTCTTCTCTTGCTGCTGGGACAAATACCCAACACCCAAAATGAAGGAAAGAAAGGTTTATTTATCTCACAGTTACTGGAGGTTTCAGTCCATATACAGCTGGCTCCGAGGCAGAGGGGCACAGGGCAGAGAGCAGCCGTTCATGGCGGCCGAACAGCAACAGTGACAACAAAGAGCAGTAGCTAAAGAGCCTGTCTCTCTCTTATATTCCATGCAGGCTCTCTGCCCCAGGCTGGGGTGTAGCACTCACCCCCATAATCCCAGCAGTACTAAGACCCATAATCCCAGCCTTGGATCACACATAATCCCAGTGGATCATGAGTTAATCACAAACTCTAGAAGTCCCCACCCCATGACTACATGAGGCTTTGGGGGGACAACTAGAAACCGTAACACACGTTAACAATTCAAACAACAGGGTTGGTCATGGTGGCAATCCAGTACTCGGGTGGCTGAGCTCGCTATGAGTCTGAGGTCAGCCCGGACTGTGTAGTGAACTCAAGGCCAGCCTGAGCTACATAGCGTGTCCCTATTTCAAAAGAACAGAAACAAAAGAACCAAAATCAAAGACTAGAAGAAGTGAGAGCTAAGATATGTCCCAGTTCTCACCCCAGCCCCCAGTTCCCTCGACCGTTCTTGCCAGTTTGTTTCTGTCTCTAGCGATATCCCAGGCAACCATTTTTCATACATTCGGTGGCATATGACAAATGCCTTTGCCCCTTGGTTTTATCACTCAGGTCTTTACTAACATTTCGTATCACCCTGTGCAGACCTGCCTCTTTTCATTTTTTTCTTCCTAATCATTAGAAGACTGATAAGTGTAACTACTGAATCCAGTTGTCTAACAGTCTTCTCCCCAGTTAACATGCATCAAGGTCATGGTCAGCCTTTTGTGCTTATAAAGAGTTTACTTTGTGTGTGCCCTTCACAAATAGGAGGCCTGCCTGCAAGATTAATTCCTAGAGGTAGAATTGCTAGGGCAAAGCTCATTTTCACCTGGGAGGCTGCTATAACGAAATACCATAGACTGGGAAATTTGTGAATAGCAGAAACTTACTGTGACAACGTTAGAGGATGGGAGGTCCAAAGCTCAGGTTGGCAGAGCGTCCCTGCCTGACACGGCTCACTGTCTGCTTCCAGGACGGCGCCTTCTGGCTGTGCACTGCCCCAGTGGAGAGGGTGAGCAAGCTGCAACCAAGCCCATGCACTATAGCAGGGCTTCAGTGACACTTTCCACAGCCCCCCCACCACTCAACAGCAGTGCAATGGGACTTAGGGTCCAGCACAATCAGACTCTAGCCAAGAGTAGGGCTGGTTTTCTTTTCTTTTCTTTTTTTTTTTTTTTTAGAGCAACAGTAGCATAGTCTTTAAATATTACTCATTTAAGATGTACCTAGCTTTTAAAAAAATCTTTTATTCTTATTTATTTATTTGGTACAGGGTCTCGCTACACAGTTCAGACTCATAGTGATCCTCCCATCTCGGCCTCCCCAGCTCTGGGATCACAGGCCTGCATCACCACGCCTGGTTTCAGGGCCAGCATGGCATGCGGTACCAGCGATCAAACCCGGGTCCTTGTGCTTTCCAGTCAGGCACTTAGGCTGCCAAGCTATGTCCCCAGGCCCAAGTGTAGATATCTTCAACTATGACGTTTCAGCAAACTTGATTTCAAAAAGGAGAACCCCAAGAGCATGATGGGAAAATCTTATGTATTAGCCAGGACAGGACGGGCTCTGCTGCAGAAATGATTAGACCCACATCTCAGAGGCTGAACCCAGCAGTGGCTCATTTTGCTCTTGTGGCTCATCTGAAGCAGATGGGGTGGCCTGTCATGGGGCCCCACTGCTTCCATCTTGAATCGAGCCAGCTGGATCCCTTGGCAAGGTGGGGAAGACAGCCGCTCAGGAGTGTGTGGACCACTGTGGGGCTCAGGCCTTCAGGTGCCTCCTTCCATTCTCACCCCCATCCCACTGACAAGCCCCACTCACAGGGCCTCAGTTTCACTGTGGGAGCGGCCAGCAGTGTGGAAGGACACAAGCCCCAGCGGCGGGTTGCCCAGCACTCCACCTCACAGTGTTCTCTCCCATGCTTTGTTCTTTGCCAACTGAGTATGAGAATAAATGGCCTTGCGGGGTTCTGACATGTTCAGCCACACTTCCATTAGCATTTGGCCTCCAGCTTTGCCTATTCCCCAATACCCATAGCAGTTCACACTCACAGCACAGCCCAGTGGCCTTGCCCGAATTTTCCCCAGACATTCTCTTTTAGCTGATGTTCATAAACACACATCAAGGCATGCGGATAATAGTACAAAGTTAGCCGTGTCAGGATCTCCCAGCTGCGCTGTGGAGAGGGTTAGCAGGCGCCTTCTCTGCAGCCTCCCAGCTCCTCTTCGTGATTGTGAAATCTGGAGCCAAGCCATAGGCAGAAGAGCGTCAGAGATAAGGAGAACCTTGCTGTTCTTTTCAAAAAGCAAAATTTGTGCAGACTTTGATACCTTAACTATTTTTAATCTCACAATTAATGTGATCCATAATGAAGAACTTTATAGACCAGAAGCTTGACAGCTGGAGCTACGAGGCCTCTGGGCCTGAAAGGAAGGTTTATAAGGAACGAAGAGGAGAGTAGGAATCCAGTCTGGTGTCTTGCTTTGCTGTCACATAGTAGAATGTGGAAATGAGGCATGGTGAGGAATCTGTTTGGTAGCCAAAGAATATCCTTTGTAGTTGAAGGGGAAAATAGCTCTTGTCTCCTGTGCCAGTTTCAGCCAATTATTGAGAAGGTGCATAAAGTTGATCCAGCCTCAGATGGAAAGAAGGTAGTGATTGATTAGTGATGTCTGCCATGAGCACAGGATACTGAGTGGTAGGACGTGTGTCTTGTATCTGCTATGCTGAAGGAAGGGCCCTGAGTGGGCTGAACCATGCCCAGCAGGGGGATAAAGTTGGTCAAGGGCATCACTGAAGCCCAGGTTATAGCTTGGGTGGTTTTGTCACCACCCAATGTAAACTTGGGTCAAGCACCTCTTGCAACTCACATTTTTGTAATAAAAGTAGGAAGGATGGATTTAAAAAGTTCCAGGCCTTTCCTAGTCCTGACATTCTGCAATGTCAGGACAAAAATTGTGTTTCCTTGTGAATAACAAGGTAAAGTACAGGACAGATCCAAACCTCTGAGAAAGAAACTCTCAGATGTGCACAGCGGAGGGAAAATACAGGTGGAACGAACCTAATCTGAAAGTCCAAAATCTGAAACACTCACAAATATGAAGCTTTCCATACCAACATGAAGCCACCCATGGAAAATTCTACAACATGAAACTGTTTCATGCACAAAACTATTTTTTAAAGTGCGTAAGATCACCTTTAGACTATATATATATATGTGTGTGTGTGTGTGATATATATGGGAGAAAATTCTACATTTAGACCTGAGTGCCACACGCCCCCAGATACCTCATTAGGTACACGAAAATGTTGCAAAATCAGAGATGACCCAGGCCTTCCTAAGAAAGGTATTATGGCTAGAGACTTTATGGGGGGAACAATACAATACAGAACACATATTTTATAAGATTATTTTATAATGAATCACCCAAACATGTCATATAGAAAAAGAGGGTAGGAAATCTGTCCTTTAGGGGGCCGGGTAGGATGGCTCAATAGAATAAGCACTTCCCTGGAAATCTGTCCCTGCACTGAAGACCAAAGCGTCCAGCTGGAGGCCACAGGCCCACGATGATGTCTCATGCAGGGCTGTTTCATGGATCTGCACTGGGAAGGCTCAAAGGTTCACGGTGGAAGCTAAAACGTCTATGCCAGCAGGATGAAGGATCCGTGCCAGCAGGCCAAGGGACCTGCACTGGAGCCAGGAGGCAACGATCAAGGCAAGGATCAGAGCTCCTCCCAAAAGTACCACAGCTGTCCTCGGTGACAGTGAGGTCTAAGCTCCTCCAGTGATGAGGAGAGCTGAGTTCCTGTTGGGAAAGCCAAAGCAGCAAGCTTCTCCAGGAGCTGAGCAGTGCACCATCTTCCCCTCTGGGGCCAGCGAGCAATGCTCAAGGTGAGGACCAGAGCTCCCCCAAAATGAACTACAGCTGTCTTCAGTGATGGGGTCCTGAGCTCCTCTTCTGACAAGAACAGCCAAGTTCACTAGAAAAGCTAGCATGACAAGGTCACCGAGCAGAACAGCCCAAGAGAGCCAGCAGTTCCCAAACAGCTTCCCTGGCAGCTTCCTAACAGCTGTTCCCGTTCTGCCTCTTGTGCTGCTGGCAGCCATCCTCCCGTGGGCCTTCCACACCCAGCACCGCACCAGTTCAGTTCGGCTGGGTGTAGCAGGCTGACCACTGGTTGTCAGTCCACCACAAAAGTGTTCAACCAGGTACAATTGAAACTGGAAAGTCGGGCTGCAGCTCAGGCTGGCTGGGGCATGTCTGAGACTCCAGCTGCCCCAGGGCCTAGGGGCTGTCATTCTGGGATAGGGAGACAGACAAGGTGAGGGCCAGGATGAGAAGCCCAGGGTCAAACTCCATCTGGAATCTGGCTGTGTGGTGGCTCTGTGTGAGGGACAGCTGGTGGTCAGATCGGGCCACCCAATTTCTTTGTCCTGGTGTTTTAGGGAGCACTTGGGCCCTTCGCCACAACACTTGTACTATGCCACCACCAAATCAGAGTGCAGCAAATGCCCACACCACCTTGTACACCCTCGTTCAGGTAAGGCATCTCCAGGGCGTAGCTTCTCTGAATTCCTCAGGGCCGCTGAGTTCAGAAGGTGCAAATCTCGCAGATGAGAAAACCTTACTCAGAGAGGTTCAGGTCCACAGGGCCTCATTGACCCTAGATGAAAGCAAGAAAGCCCATTGCTAGCTCAGGAGAGACACTGGTAAAGTCTTCACTGCTGACTGAGTCTCTGTGGGTTGGGGTGTACATGTGTGTGGTGTTTTTTGTTTGTTTTGAGGCAGGGTCTTCTACTCATTATGTCGCTGAGGGTGCCTTTGAACTCATGATGATCCTCCTGTCTCAGCCTCCTGAGTTCTGGGAACAGAGGTGTGCACTGACACACCTGGCTGCGTATGCATGTGTGCATGCATTGCATGTCCATCTTCATGTGTATGCACGCATGTGTGCATGCATTGTGTGTGTTTATTTGCACTTTTTTTTTTTTTTTTAAGGAACTGGACTACATCAGCTATTAGCTATGTTTTTTTGGTGCACTGGGAGGACAGGGACACCTTTCTGGGGGCTGCCTTAGCTGTCTGCTCACATTCGGTCCTTGGTGGAGGATTAGCCAAGCACTCCAACAGCCCTGGGTTTAGAAGACCAACTTGTGAGAGGTAACAGCTGGCCCTTCAGGACAGTTTAAGTCCATTCATTTGCCTCACAGATATTTACTGTGCCCTGCTATGAGCCAGGCACTGTGCCAGGCACTGTGGGCAGTGAAAGATAGGGCTGCTGCCAAGGCAAGAACCAGGGGCCCTCCCAGATTCCTCTGTTTCCCTTACCACTGCCCAGGCCACTGTTGTTATTTATCTCATTGGGCGAAAGCACATAAAGTTTACCGTTTGAAGTGCATAATCTAGGGGCACTGAGTAGAGCCATACAGCTTTGCAACCACCGTCACTGTCCGTCCACAGAGTTCCTTTCATCTTCCACAACTGAAACCCATTGCACAAGCAAGCCTCCCGCCTCAGCCTCCCCAGGAGCTGGGGCTGTCCCTGCATCTATGCATCTTTGTTGCATTTCCTAAACAGATTAGGTTTCAAAGATTATTCCAGAGACACAGCAAGGTTGTCAAAAGCATAAAGAGTAAAGTAGAAAGCACTGCCCGGAGCTCCTCGCTAGCCCACCTCCCTAGGTGGACATTCTGCTTGCTCTTCGTGTACCATGTTACCAGGGCTGAGGCGCAGCCTTCCTGGGAATCTCGGTATCCTGAGTCCTGCTCAGGTACCCACGAGTGCAGGGGGCATCCTAAGCACCAGCCTAGCATGGCCAGGAAGCGGGGCCTACACTTGAGTGGAAGGCATTGGAAGTGCCCTCGCAGGCAGGGAGGCGACCTGCTTTCTGGCCCCATTAGTAGGAAAGAGCATGCTCTCTGCATCTTCCTGTCACCAGAGAGGGTACAGGTGGTCCCACCAAAACGAATGTGGGGACTGAACTCAGGTTTTGATTTTTGCAGGGTTTTCTTGAGACAGGGTCTCACTTTATAGCGAGACTGGCCCAGGCTGGCCTTGCGCTCACAGCAGTCCCGCCTCAGCCTTCTAAGTGCTGGGATTACAGGTGTACACCACTTCACCTCGCTTCCTGGGCGTGTTCTTCTAGGCTCTGGAGCAGTCTCTGCACCATATGTGTTAGCTCATTCGGCCTAACAGCAGCCCTATGGAGTGAAAGCTGTTAGTGTCCCCATTTTACAAAAGAGGAAACTGAGGTTTATGACACTCAGAGGTGACAGGGCTGAGATTTGAACCCAGCAAGTCTGGCCCTGGGTCCAGTCTAGGTAGGTTTTTTTTTTTTTTTTTTTTTCTTTTGGTGGGATGGGGGTCAGGTTCTTGACTCTTAGCCTGGAAAAGAATTTTAGGACCTGTCAGTGAGAGGCGGATTCATTAGGCTGCGTGAGAGAAACATAGGCTAAAAGAACAGTGTGGGCGCTTGAAGGTTGCGGTGCACCGTGGTATAAGCTGCAGATGCGTGTGCTTGGGCCAACCTCCACATGAAGATCTAGGAGTCTTACTATTTACCAGGTGTCTTTCGTTAGGGTCAGGCTGCCCACCAGTGGGCTAAAGCCAGAGTTGACGCTACCGTTTGACTACAATACAAACTGATGCTGTGTGATTGAAGTTGGGTGATATGGTACCATAGCCATCTTTTCTTTCTTTCTTTCTTTTTTTTTTTTTTTTTAAGGTCTTTTCTGGGCTTGGTGGTGATCCCAGCACTGGGGAGGCTGGGGCAGGAGAATCTTGGTGAATTTAAGGCCAGCCTGGACTACAAAGTGAGACTCTGTCTCAAAAAAAAAAAAAGAAGGAAAAGAAAAAAAAGACAAGCCTTTGGTGTAACTTTTGGACTTTGTGGACATAGGGTGTCTTTAAGCCACTTAGGAAGTGAGCCCACTGAAAGGAAATCGAACTCGGCCCTGGAGTAAGGGATGGGGGCCTTGGTAGCTCAGGGATGAGCCATATTGTTTTCAAAGCAGCAGCCTCCTATCTCTTCCCTTTCTCCCTCCTGTCTTGCCTGACTCCCACATCCTGGAAGGCCAGGGGTAGAGCCCATCCCAGCCAGGGCTGGCCCTCAGCACCTTGTGCTTCTAGTCCACAGTCCCACGGGGCACCAACAGCCACTGGCAGAGTTGACAGGTGTCCACCCTTGGCTACTGCTACTGTCCCAGCAGGGCTGAGGTTGGGTAGAAGAGAGGGAGTGGTGGGTTCATGTGAACTCAGGGCCTTTGCACCGAGCTACATATCTGGCCCTTTTAGTATATATATATATATATATATATATATATATATATATATATATATATATATATATATATATATATATATATATATA
>PVKA01006722.1:0-36504 GCA_004027165.1 Ctenomys sociabilis | reverse complement strand
ACCAGCCTAAGCTGAGATGGTTTCACTCTTTTGTGGGAGGGTTCGTTCTTGGGAGAGGAAGCAGGTGCCCCAATTCTTGGCTCTGAGGGTACCGTGACATCAGCCAGGCCTCCCTTCTTCCCATCCTTGGTCCTGCATTCCTTCCCTTCTTTTCCTCTGGGTGTTTATTCTTCTGTCTGAACTAAGCTTGCCATGGGGGGCGGGGGGTGGCCCTCCCCTGCCATCTCTGGATGTCCCCACTTTCTCTCCTGGACAGGCCTCCAGCTGTGCCCCCACTCCCTACCCTGCCCTGCCAGCAACTTGGGGTGTCCCTTTCTGCCTCCCACCTCCCTCTTGGGGACCCAGGCACAGCTCACAAGCCCCTTCCCAGGTACCAGGCACTGAGGGTGGGTGGCTGTCTGGCCCCGAGTCCTCTTCCTGAGGGCTGCTCCCGGCCTGGCCCCCTTTCTGGGCAGCACCCCTGCTCTGCCTGCACGAGCTTGGCTTGCTGAGTCCCGAGTCCCGTCGCCTCCACCTCTGCCTCTGCGTTCTTGGCCGAAGCCTGCGAGCAAGGGGAGTGGAGTTTTGCAGCCTGATGCAAGACCTGGCAAGGCCCAGCCTCTTATCAGGGCTGCTTCCCAGCCCCCTCGCCGGCTGCGCTGTTCACCCACCTTCCCTCGGGGCAGCAGGGCTGGGCAGCCATCCATGTGGGGCCATGCAAGGGAAAAGCTTGCTCTCATGCCCACCAGGAGGCCCCTAGCCAAGTCCTGAGGGAGGCCGAGCAGAAGGACCCCTAGGGGAGAGCTGGAGGGGAGCGGGTGCCCGCTGTCAGCAGCTTGCAGGCCTGAGCCCTCTTCCTTCCTACTCCTTCCATCTGTGAGGCCCGAAACTGAACACCTGGGAGCTGAGGGACTAGAAACATGGAGGAACTGGAAAGTTCTGCCTACGGCACACACACAGCGCTGCAGGTGCCCATTGCAGTGCTCCGGCATAGGTTCCTGGCACACAGTCGTGTGCACACAGACTGCGAGCTCCCAGCGTGTGTGCATGTGGGCCACCCGCCTACAGGATGGCCTCAGTTTCAGCTTATCTCTGGGTTTTTTTTTTTTTTTTTTTTTTGAGACAGTCTCCTTATGTAGCTCAGACTGGTCTTCAACTCATTGTGTCCCCCAGACTGGCCCTGCCTCAGTCTCCCAAGCACTGGTATTTTAGGCATGCGCACACCACACCCTCCTCATACGTTACAACAACCTAGAGTGATTAAGCATCTTGCATTGGGCTAAGTGCTTTGGGAAAAGTATTCATTCACTCATTCAACAAGTAATTATGGAGTATCTGCTGTAGGTGAGGCACAGTTCCCGGCCCTGGGAACACAAAGGTGGAGCAGATATTCCTGGATGAAAAGAGGCCCTGTCCATCCTGGGAGGAAGTGAGGCAGGAAGCAGAGGGGAATGGGGTGGGGGCAGCATCAGTGGGAAGCTGGTGGCCTGGAAGGACTCAGAGCAGGGGACAGGGGATGTTGGAGCCAAGTCCTAAAAGTTAGGAGATCTTGGAGCAGCTGGAAAAGCCTCAGGGCAGAGGCCCTGCCGGAGACAGCACTGCTGCCACAGATCCATGCTCCAGGCAAGGAGTTCAGAACTTGGGTGGGTAGGAACTCCGGGAAAGAGGAAACTGCTGCAAAAGATTGCAGAAGGTGGGGGGGGGGGGGGGCGTGGGCGGTGCTGCCTCTCCTGGGCAGAGGGCTCAGTGGAGGTACTGAGCCCTCGCCGGGTGGCTGAGCCACAGCCTCCTGGGCCTGCGACCATTGCTGCAGGGCAGGCAGAAGCCGGACAGAGAAGCTGGGGTGGAGGGACACAGAGGAGCACGGTGCCACCCAAGCTAAAACAGAGAAGAGGGCTCTGGCCTCTGCGGGGCCAGCACTGTGGGAAAACAGCACTTGGGCTCCTCTGTCCGCTTCTGCTGTTTGCTCCCAGCAGGAGAGCTGGTGGCAGCTGCCACCAGCCTGGCACCCTTCAGTGTGACCTCCCCTGGCACCCAGGCTGGGGGACGCCACCTTCCCTGAGCTGTTGCTCAGCGGCAGTGGAGAGGCAGAGACTGCAGGCTAAGTGGGTGGGGCCCCAGCTGCTCCACACGCGGGAGAAGGTGCTGGCAGGGCCTCAGCCAAGTGACCCGACCTGGGCCCTGCCCCCTCCCTCATGACCCCGTGGGCTCCTGGCACCCGAGTCCTTCCATTTCTGGATTCTGGGGACCCGTCAAGGCCCTCCTGGAATCTGCAGACCCCCTCTCTTACCCCTTGGGCTCCTAAGCCAAACAGGGGCAGCCTGCCAGGGCCAGAGTGGAGCCTCCAGCCCACCTTGCTTCATGCTAGCCACGCTCCAGCCCCGACACTTCCTTTTAGGGCAATGCAGGGAAGGATCTCGGTCAGTAGCACTGGGTTGTGCTGGGGTGAGGAGGCTGGGGCGGCCCTGCAGAAATAGTCTCGGGAAGGGAGGGAGAGGAAAACTGTCATCAAGGCCACCCTTGATGGCCTCAGCCTCAACGTTGTTAGACCAAGGAGAGAGGAAACAGCTAGCCCCCACTCCGCCCACCGTGCCTTCTCTTTCTTACTTAACAAACACTTATCCTGCTCCACATGTGTTCCTTATGTAGCAGAGAATGCCCTTTTCATGCTACAGGGAACAAGCTGAAGCCCAGAGAGGTTAAGTCATTGACATAGGATTGCCCAGCATGGTAGGGACTCAGGAAGGACCAGGATCGTGGACTTCTGACACCAAAGCCTTTGGTTTCCCTGACAACACAAGGCACTGGCAGCTCTCACCTAAGATGGGGAGAGCAGAAAGCCAGGGTCTTAGCACCTCACACGCTGGAAAACAACACAAGTGGCCTCGTTCTGCACCTGAGGGGTGCACAGGAACAGGGCCCATTGGTCATTCGGAACACTCATGCCAGAGTAGAGAAGGTGCCGCTGTTGGACTGGGAACAGGAGCTGGACAAATCCGCAGCTGGAGAGCCCCCTCTCTGTGTATTGTAAGGGCCCCAGGCACCAAGAGACCCTATGCTTGCTGCTGGAAACCTTGGGTGGGTGCCTTAACTGCTTTCCACCTCAGTCTCCTCATCTGTGAAATGGAGCTATTGCTGTCCCCAGGGCTTCAGAGGGACTTAATGTGGCACCACTCAAGAAACACCAGCCACCCGTCTCACTGTGGGAGGCCACCATGTCCGGAGTATGTCCAGAGAGGGTGCAGCTGTGTCTACTTGTTCTGCTCTCTGCTACACTCCAGGGCCTAGGACAGAGGCTGCCCCTGGTCAGTGTTCAGAAAATACCTGTGTGGCATACCAGAAAAGACCCAGGAGACAGGAAGAGGGCTGTTCCATTGCCCCCATGCCAGCCTGTGGCCCCTGCCTTTTCTGCCCCTCTCTAACCCCCACCACACACACACACTGCAGAAGCACCTCCAGCTCTCTACCTCACCGCTACCTTTCCCCACAGGGCACATTTTCTGGCTGTCCCCAAGGTGTGACAAAGGTACAGCATGTACCTGCCATCTGCTTTTTTTTTTTTTTTTTTTCTATCTTTTGAGACAAGGTCTTGCTATGCAGTTCAGGCTGGCCTTGAACTTACTTTGTAGCCCAAGCTGGCCTCAAACTCTTGCTGATCCTCCTGCCTCAGCCTCCCGAGTGCTGGCCTTACGGGCCTTCACCACCACACCCAGCCCCACATCTCATCTGCATTTTCTCCCTCTTTTCTTTTTGTCAAACGGGCTCACTTACTTCAGAGGATCTCAGCCCAGGTTGCTCTGGCCCCTCCTGACACCAGATGATGTTCAACAATATCCAGAGACCGATTGTCACTGTTGTGCAGGGCTGAGCTGCCAGCGAGAGGACCCCCCAGAGGCCCAGGACACCGGCACAGCCCACGGGCTTTGCAGCCAGAAGGGTCCCAGTGCAGTGTGAGCAGCCCTTCCCCCGTCTCCTTCATCAGTGCCGAGTCTGCACCACACTTCTCAGAAACTGTTTTGTGGATTCTCCACATGGACATTTAAGCTCCACCCCTTCTTTTGTGGCCACCTAATGACCCATTGCACAATGCCCACCATCTCTTGCGTAGTTGGTTTTAGTCTCTGCTGCTATAAGAGTAGGGGACATTCTCTGTGCAAGCCATGTGTCACTTAAGGCTGAGGAGGACATCTTCTGAGAAATGCATTGCCAGGCCATCCTGTCCTGATCTGCGCGTCCTGGGATACCTGACCAACCAGCCCTGGTGGCTGGGCCGCCCTCTTACCTAGGCCTCTTGTTCTCACTTCAGGTGCTGGGGGTGGACCCAGGCCTCCTGCCTGCTAGGCAAGCCCTGGACCACTGAGCCACAGCCCCTTGTTCATGGCCTCTTGACGCAAAGACAGGGATTTGCTCCTGCCCAGACAGACTTGCTCTGGTGTTCCATGGCTCCGGCCTGTCACCCTAGCCCTCAAGAGGGTGAGGCAGGAGGGTCAGCACAGGTCAGAGGCAGCCTGGACTACGTACCAAGACTCTGTCTCTCCTCCCCCCAAAATAGGTACCTCAGGTCCCTTGGGTGTGGCCTGACTTGAGAGAGGGACTGGGTCCTGGTGCTACAAAGAGTGGGAACCCCAGGTCCTGGTGTATGGGTTCCCTGTCCACCTCATCTACAGACCTGGTGTTCTGACTGTCGCTCTCTCCACAGGACGAGGGTGACCCCACCCGAAGAGGACAGGCCGGGGTCCAAGTGACACTCTGTGCTGAGCTCCTGCCATAGTGGGGAAGCCCTTCGGCCCCAGCCCCATGGAGAAAGGGCTCGCTGTGGCCCAGGACCGCCGGGACTTCGTGCACAGCCTGAGGATGAGGGGCAGATATGCCCTCTTCCTGGCATTTGTGGTGGTGGTTTTCGTCTTCATTGAAAAGGAGAATAAAATCATATCGAGGTGAGGAGCTCAGAAGAAGTCTCCCTCAGCAAAGTGGTATAGCTGCGAACAGAGGAGACTTCAGGGCTCCCTGTGGGCTACAAGGGTGCCCCTCCCATGTGCCCGGCAGGGCGTGGCCCACACCCCTAAGGGAGGCTTGGGCTCTGGACTCAGGCAGCCAGGGACGAGGACGGCTGCCCCAGGCTGGGAGCTCAGGAGAGCAAGATACTTCTGCAGCTGTGGCTCACGATGGGCTCTGCCTCATTGGAAAAGATAGCTGAGAAAGGCGGGGGTGGGGGTTTAGCCCAGTGCCTAGTTGATACCCAGTATTTTCTGGCTGTGCCTGCATGTTATTAATTGACCTCACGGTCTGATAGGATGGGTCCCATTAGTACCACATCCCCTGCACAGGTCTTGGTGTTACGGATGAGGGGGAAACATGTGTGAGTGGAGAGTCTGTGGGTAGGTCTGCCATGGACAGCTGCCCAGGTTGTATACTGCTTCACTCCAGCTCAATGTCCCGAAATAGGCTACTCTGAAGGCTGCCCCACCCTCCACTGAGTTGGCAGGATACTGCAATGGACCTCTCCTGCTTTCCTAGGCTGTTCTCCAAGAGCCAAGCCCTGCAGACCGACAGGCTAAGGGATGGGCTGAGTAGCAGACAGTGCCAGTGCCCACCTTGGTCAGCACGGAGTAGCCCAGTCTTACTGCACATGCCCGCACCTCTAGACCCAAGACCTCTCTTCTGTTTGCTCTGGCCAACCTGAGGCTCAGGGGTGCAACTGTCCCTCATGTTTCCCAGGTCTTCCTTTAATCAGATTCTAAATGAGCAACCCAGACTCTACTCTCTGCTCCCAACTCTGCTTCTGGGGAAGCGCAGCCTGGACAGGCAGTGGGTGAGCAGTGTGGAGGACCACTCGGGCCCCACATCATATGTTGACCCCCATCTCCCTTTGTGCTCAACAGGGTCTCACACAGGCTGAAGCAGAACCCTCAGGCCCTGGCCGATGCCAACGGCACCGACCCAGCCCTGGTCCTGGCTGAGAACGCGTCCCTCTTGTCCCTGAGCGAGCTGGATGCCCCCTTCGCCCAGCTGCAGAGCCGCCTGCACAACCTCAGCCTGCAGCTGGGGGTGGAGCCAGAGGCTGAGGGCCAGGGGCCAAAGCCAGAGGAGGCGGCCCCGAAGAAGCCACGGCAGCCGGCCTTGGCCCCACGGCCGCAGCGACGCCACGTGCTGCTCATGGCCACCACCCGCACGGGCTCCTCGTTTGTGGGCGAGTTCTTCAACCAGCAAGGGAACATCTTCTACCTCTTTGAGCCACTGTGGCACATCGAGCGCACGGTGTCCTTTGAGCAGCGCGGCGCTAGCGCGGCGGGCTCAGCCCTGGTGTACCGGGATGTGCTGCAGCAGCTGTTCCTATGTGACCTGTACGTGCTCGAGCCCTTCATCAGCCCACTGCCCGAGGCCCACCTGACCCAGTTCATGTTCCGCCGGGGCTCCAGCCGCTCGCTGTGCGAGGACCCGGTGTGCACACCCTTTGTCAAGAAGGTCTTCGAGAAGTACCACTGCAAAGACCGCCGCTGCGGGCCCCTCAACGTGACGCTGGCGGCTGAGGCCTGTCGGCGCAAGGACCACATGGCCCTCAAAGCCGTGCGCATCCGGCAGCTGGAATTCCTGCAGCCGCTGGCCGAGGACCCCCGGCTGGACCTGCGTGTCATCCAGCTGGTGCGCGACCCCCGCGCTGTGCTGGCCTCGCGCATGGTGGCTTTTGCTGGCAGGTATGAGACCTGGAAGAAGTGGCTGGCCGAGGGGCAGGACCAGCTGCGGGAGGAGGAGGTGCAGCGTCTGCGGGGCAACTGCGAGAGCATCCGGCGGTCGGCCGAGCTGGGCCTGCGCCAGCCCGCCTGGTTGCGCGGCCGCTACATGCTGGTGCGCTACGAGGACGTGGCGCGCAGGCCGCTGCAGAAGGCGCGCGAGATGTACCGCTTCGCCGGCATCCCCCTGACCCCGCAGGTGGAGGACTGGATACAGAAGAACACCCAGGCTGCCCTGGACGGCAGCGGCATTTACTCCACACAGAAGAACTCGTCGGAGCAGTTCGAGAAGTGGCGCTTCAGCATGCCCTTCAAGCTGGCCCAGGTGGTGCAAGCCGCCTGTGCGCCCGCCATGCGCCTCTTCGGCTACAAGCTGGCCAGGGACGCTGCCTCCCTCACCAACCGCTCCATCAGCCTGCTGGAAGAGCAGGGCACCTTCTGGGTCACGTAGGGCCCCTGGGCCCCTGCGTGCCCCTCCTCGTGAAAGGCCGGCTCTGCCTTCCTTGCACCCAGGCCAGCAAGAGATGCGGTCCTGGTGGAGCACGGTGGCGAGTGGTAGCTGCCCTGGAGCAGGCAGCCAGCTATTCCTGCGGCCGTAGGCTTCTGGCTCCAGCTTCCCATGCAGAGCGGGCCCTGGGGCTTCTTGCTAAACAGGGGGCCCTGTCCCTTTGAGGGCCACCCAGATCTAAGAGATGTCAGTCTCCTAAGCAGGACCAGACAGGCTCTGGCCCATTAACAAGCCTCATCCTTCTCTCTCTCTCTTCTCTCTCTCTCTCTCTCTCTCTCTCTCTCTCTCTCTCTCACACACACACACACACACACACACACACACACACACACACGTGCGCGCCTGGAGGCTCTGTGGGCTGGAGTCCAAATACTTAAGAATCAAGGGGCCTAGGCTTGGACCAGCAGCTCAGATCTCCTGCTGTACTCGGTGTTAACCTTTTCCTTCCAGATGGAAGTCGGGAATCTGGGTAGCTGCTTGGGGACAGAATAGGACAGCCCAGGTTGGAGAGGGAGACATTTAAAGCTCAACTGGTGACAGTGGTTCTTTACCAACCAATACAAACTGATTTATTTAATAAGCAGGATAGCAGGTCTGGTGGTCAATGAACACCAGCCCAGTATAGAGCTGCAGAACACTCTTACACACACACACACACACACACACACACACACACCACAGGCAGGCAGAAGAGTACCACAAAAACAGAAGTCCATACACATGTGTACAGAGAAGGTCCTATAGTGCTCATGGGATTTTCTGTGTCCCATGTCTAAAGAGGAGTCTTTAATGACATTTTTAGGATTAACTGGAGGAGTAGGAGAAGGAAACTTGATTCCCTGGCTAATTTTGGGTCTGAATAGGTAAACAGAACTGTCCAGCCCACACCCCTTGTCCACCAGGACCCTTAGGGCTGCCTCTTCCATGTCTCTGGGCTGGCAGGCAGGATGTTCCCACCTCCTGTGAGGGCCTGGCCACTTCCCTGGAGTTTGCCATATTTGAAGGCTGCCATGGGTCTGACTGGCAGAAGTAGCTTCATCCCCAGAGGCAAAAGACAGCTCATTGGTTAGGCTTTGGCCAGCTAGGCCTCATCCGGGACCAGGCTAAGAGGTTCAGAGTGCTCTGGGGACATGAGTCACATGTCACATCAGGATGTGCCCTCCCCCCAAACCTGCCTTCTCCCTGGAGGTGACCAGAGGTCAACCAATTGGCCCCCGTGGTTATGCCAAGACTCTGAAGGATCCTGAGAACAGCACAGTATTGCTCAATCCTGGGTGTCTTGCTTAGGGATGTTAGATTATTTATGGCTTCTTTGCTGGCTGTTTTCCATTTTCTTCCTGCAGGAGTAGTCTGAGCCTGAGGGGCTGGAAGACTTGGGGGGAAAACGAGGAGGGAGCCAGGCTCCCGCAGGGGGATGACAGGAAGGGAGCCGTCCCCAGGAGGATCTGAGCCCAGTGGCCCCATGGCCTCCCTCAGCTCCCACAGCCTATGCTTGTGAGCCCCACATGGAGCCGGTCTCAGAACTATGTCCTCATCTCTTGGGAACAGACTCTGGGTGTGACAAGACCTGACATGTTTCCTCATAACCAAGCAGCAAGTGTCCCCAAAGTGCTGCCATGTGCATGAGCAGGGAACAGTTGGGAGCTGGCTCCCATAGATGGCCCAAAGGGACACTGGCTCTAGAAAGTTGGCCATAAGGCCAAGCAGACCAGCATGGTTCTGACAGGCCCAGGAAAGCTGGTCCTTCCCCAACACCTGTCCTTTCTCTCCTCTGTCCTCTCAGAGGGGTGGAAGGGCCTGGGCAGGGGATGGCCACCTCCCTGTGGTGCTCTTCCTTAGGGCCCCTAGTTGGAGAGTAAACAGCTTCTTTCTCCCTGCACCTGGGCTCAGGTTTCCTTCAGCCTCTGAGGACAGCACTGAGAATGAACCCTGGGGACTTCCCAGACACTGCAAGTGACTTTATTTATTTTGTGAAGAGACAAATGATGTCCTTCGAAGGAACGTAAAGCTGTACTCAAATCAAGGGGGACAAATAGTCCTAGACACCCATACTCAGGACGCCCAAGGGCACTCCATGCATGCGAAGGGCAGAAGCACCGTGCACACCTGCCCTGGGTGTGGCTTGAGGGGCCCCACGGGGTCTCTTCTCTTGATCTGAAGATGGGACCCAAGGACCCTTGCTGCTGTCTTGACTCTCTCAGGGGTCTGAGACAGGACAACTCAGCGGTGGACACAACCTGGAAACATCACTCTGGGGCTTGGTGTGGGGGCAATGAGGTTGAAGTCACGCATTGGGGCTTCAGCCAAGAGTTGGGAGCAGGGAGGTGGTCTGGGTGGTGTCATGCCTGGCACGGGGCCCCCTTTCCTGCGTGGCTGCTACCTCTGATGGCAGGCACCAAGAGGGTAGACCTGGCCAGGTGGGTGGGTGGAGGGGTGAGATGGCCTAATCCAAACTCTAACAAGCCTCTTCCAGGCCAGAGTTCACTGTCATTGACTGGAGGGCCCTGTTCCTTGAGAACTGGATTTTGAAGGACAGCTGCAGGAAAGTGGATGCTTGTCCCCAGGGCAGTACCCTCCCCATCCCGGTCACAAGGCGAAAGAAAAGTGAATCCAAGGTGGGTGTGGTGGCGCATACCTGTGATCCCAGCACTCAAGAGGCTGAGGCAGGAGGATCATTGAGAATTCCAGACCAGTTTGGGCTACAAAGTGAGTTCAAAGTGGGCTACATAGCAAGACCCTAGAAGCCACCTCCCCTGCCAAGTGCCCACAGTATCAGATTAGTGGACACTACTCATTACCTCAAAAATGTGAAGCAGAATTCGCAACAGGAAAGCTTCCGGACCCTCTGACCTTGTATCCTTGAGACTCCATCACAGCGACATGCAGGGTGCGAGTCCATGTGCTTCCCAGTACTCAGACCTGGCGCCACCCTTGAAGTGTAGTTCATGTGGTAGCCGGGTGCCTGATGGGACAGGAGGACCTAGGCGTCCTGCCTGACCAGCCCCAGGGGCCTCCATCTCTTCTGTGTATTCCATGCCCAGTGTACTTGGCTCTCCTGGGCCACATGATTGTCTCTGTGGCATCCGTGGCCATGCCATGTACATATGTGTCCACGTGTGCGTATGCATAACATTCTGCTCCACCTCTGGCTCCACAGTGATTCCGACCCTCCTTGTTCCCAGATGTCCTTGCCAGCCAGTGGTCAGGATGTGCAGTCTCTGGGCAACCCCAGAACTGCCCTTCCAAGAGAGCTGGCCACCAGCAGCGCTCAGGGTCTGCTTTGCGGAATAGAATGTGAACTCGTCGCCTAATGGCTTACTTGACTTATTTAATGAACAATAAAACCTGCAATGAGCAAACTGCAGCGTTTCTTTTCCATTTGTTCTCAGCAGCCCCTGAGTCACACAGACACGAACAGCAGGAGGAAGGCTGTGTTCTCCTGCAAGGAGAGCAAGGGAAGGGGTCGGTTCCCAAGGTGACAGGTGCGAGGGAAGAGCAAGCACACACTGCAGGCGCAAAGAACATGCTATCTGGAACCAGGACGGCATGCTGGTGGTGACTGCTGGGCGGGCTGGCGAGGAGGACAGACTGAGCAAGCAGACCCTACAGGGTGGGTCAGGAGCATTCGGCAAGCTGTCATGCCACCGGGGCACAAACCCCAGGTCACCTACCATCCGGCTTTGGACAAATCCCTTCCACTGTCTGGGTGTCACTATTCTTGTTTTTGTTGCCTGAGATAGGGTCTCACTGTGAAGCCCAGGCTGGCCTTGGACTCCTGATGATTCTCCTGCCTCAGCCTCCTGAGTGCTAGGATTACAGGCACGGACTACCAGGCTGGCTACCAGGTTTCTGTTGAATGAAGGGTATAGGTGGCTTATCACTCCGTTTCCAGAAAAGTCTCTTTCAGGGTTCAAAAGTCAGTTGGAAGGGTTGTCAGCGCCCTGCCGCCACAACAGCTGTGCAAGCTTTTTGATTGGTATCAACCCATTAAAGGCTTCGTTCAGCCTTCTGTAAAATCTTGAAAACCACACAAGATGATTACTAAGGATGCTTTCACCCAATAAATCAGAGAGAGTCCTTTCAAATAGTAGTATACCGCTCTAGCAGTCAGACATTTAATGTGAATTAACATGCAGCCTGGTGTCACTCAGCTCTGGTTGCTGTAATAAATAATCCTCTTATAAAGAAAAAAGGGGCTGGGCAGATGGCTCAGTGAAATAAGCGCTTCCTTGGCAAGCGTAAGGGCCTGAGTTCAATTCCCAGTTCCACCAAAAAATAAAAATTAAAAAATAAAGAGAAAAGCGTTATTTTGGCTCATGGAGTTGGAAATTTCAATCCATTACTGGGTGGAACCACTGCTTTTAAGCCCATCTAAGAGCCACCCTCAGAGACCAGGTTCCTCCAGGGAGAGGAGAGGGTTTGTTCAGGACTCACACAGGATGTGGAGTTGGTGTGGCCCTGTGGGGCTCCAGGATTGGTGTCAGGGACAGCACCCATTGTGAAGAGGCAGAGGAGAGTGGAGCCCTGGAGGAGCCTGTGCTTCTGCAGCGAGGCCCCTAGTGAGGGGAGTGGATCCCTGCCTCCAGCTCCACACAGGTTTAGGCCTCAAAAATCCAAACCATTTCCCTCCCAAACTGCAAAATACGCCTGCCCAGTGCCAGCCTGGCCTGAATCGCACCTCCTCGAAAGCAGGGACAGGAGAGGGTCACCCCAGCTTCTGGGTGGGGTTTCTTGCCACAGATAATGCCCCGAGAATCACAGAGTGGAGAGCCAGACACCCTCTCACAGCCCAGCAAGCCCCAGCCCACCGGAAGCCCCTTCTCCTCTTCCCCTCTCCTTTTCACACCCCATGGGCCCCCCACTCTGCCCTCTTTCACCCCAACTACCTAGCCCTGGGGAGGCCCTAGGAATCCCATGGCCGGGCAGGGGCAGCTCTACAACAGCAATAGTCACTGTCGCCCATCAGAGGAGCAGCATGAGGGACAGGCCCTGGGGCTGCGGCTGGGCAGGCCTGGCCACCCTGCACCAGCAACAGATTGTCCAGAGTGTGCGTGGCAGAGCTGGGGTCCAAGGCTGCCCCTGGGGAGTCACCATGCACGTTACGCTGCTAGCAGCTCCCAGAAGGCCTGCTTTCCTTTGACCACATTAAGGCTGTCTTCACAGAAAGAACTATTTGTATAGATGGAGTTCTCACAGGAGGATTTCCCCCAAAAAATAATGGCGTTTTCAAGACTGCCTTCTGCAGAGCAGTTCTTCACTCCAAGCCTCCAAGAGCTTTGGGGCTGAAAAACAAGAAGCAGACAAAAAGATGACAAGTAAGGAGCTTAGGGAGAAAGAGGCTGTGGTCTCCAGCCTGCCTTACTCCCACCTCATGAATGACAGGACAGAAGGCAAGGGTCACGCAGGAGGTGACATTAGCCTTAGTCACCATGGCCCCCACAGCCATGCTGTCCCAGAAGAGCCCCTGGGTACTAGAAATTCACCTGCTCCATACTGATCCTAGTTCCCCCAGAGCCCAGAGCCCCGAGCATGAGACAATTCCCCAAGGGGCCTTTCTGAAACAGCTGCTAAGAGATGCCAGCAGGAAAGAGGGGCCTTGGAGGTGCAATCCACACCCCCAGCCATTAAACTCTTTGCTGGGGCTGTTGGGACATTTTTGGAAGAGCAAGCAGGCAGTAAAGGCTCAGCAGGAGGGGCATGCCCAGAAACCTGAGTGGGGGAGAAGAGGAGGAGGAAGGAGAGAAGAAGGAAACAGAAAGGGTGACAGAGGGGTGCATTCTGCTGCCCCCCCCCCCCACCGGACAGACAGCAGCATTGTTGAGACATTGAAGGCTTTCAGAGGTCAAATCAAGGTAGAGGCAACCTTGAACCCTGCTGGCTGTGGGCCAGCCCAGCCCATGTTTTAACAGTGTCATTAGAAACCAGTTCTCAGTGATACATGGCAGTGGATACCCATAGCAGGGAAAGAGCAAGCACAAATACACAATTTAATGTTGAACCTCCAATTTCTAGAAAAGGAAGTACGGGCTAAGCCAAAAGCTTATAGGAGAGAGGAAATTATAAAGATCAGAGTAGAAGTTAATGAATTGGAACTTAAAAAATACAAAGAATCAATGCATCCAGGGGTTAATTCTTCAAAAGATTAAACAACATTGAAAAACCCTTAGAAAATCTTATTTAAAAAAGGAAAGAGAAGACTCAAATCCATGCAGTTAGGAATGAAAAGGGGGACATCACAACGAACCCTGTGGAAATCCACAAGATCATCTATACTTCTTTGAAGACTTGTATTCTAGGAAGATGGAAAACACAGAAGAACCAGACAGATTTGCCAAAGCTGAATCAAAAAGATATAACACTAAAATTAAATAAACCAGTATCAACCAATGGCATCAAATATGTCATTAAAAGCCTGCCAACAAAGAAAAGGATTCACTTTTGAGGCCCTGATGGATTCACTGCTGAATTCTACAAGAAATTTATGAAAGACTTAGTACCACTACTTCTTATACTCTTTAATGAAATTGAAAGGGAAGAAATACTTCCAAATTCACTGCTGGAAGCAAGCATTACCCTGATACCAAAACTGGAGAAAGGCCCAACTGAGAAAGAGGACTACAGGCCAATCTCTCCAATGAACATAGATGCAAAAATCCTCAATAAGCTCCTAGCAAACAGGATGCAACCAATCATCACGCAGATTATATACACCATGACCAGGTGGGATTCATCCCAGGGATGCAGAAGTGGTTTAACACATGGAAATCAATAAATGTAATACACTATATTGGGGCTGGGGAGATAGCTCAGTGGAATAAGCACTTCCCTGGCAAGCGCAAGGGCCTGAGTTCAATCCCTGGCTCCACCAAAAAAAAAAAAAAAAAAAAAAGTAACCACTATGTTAATAGAGTGAAGGACAAAAATGACATGATCATCTCAAAAGATGCAGAAAAAGCTTTTGACAAGCTCCAGCACCCATTTATGATTTTTTTAAAAACCTACAGAAAATTGGGATATATGATCTTTATCTCAATCTAAGAATATCTATCTATAACAAACCAATAGCCAACATCATACTAAATGGGGGAAAAAAAAAACCTGAAAACTTTCATTCCAAAATCCGGAACAAGATAAGGATGTTCACTGCCTTCACTTTTATTCAACATAGTAATTAGACAAGAGAAGTAAATAAAAGGGATAATGATAGAAAAGAAAGAAGTTAAATTATTATTATTTGCAGAGGTCATGATACTCTACATGGAAGACCCAAAAAACTCCACTGAAAAACTGTTAGATTTAATAATCAAACTCTGTAGCATAGCCAGATACAAAGTCAACACTAAAAAATCAGTGACATTCCGGTGCATGAATAACATAATTTCTTCTATACTGAAAGCTACAATACTTTGAAAAAGGAGATTGAAGCAGACATCAGAAAATACAACGATACCCCTTGCTCTTGGGTGGGAAGAACCAATATAGTGAAAATGGCTGTATTTCCAAAACTGTTATACAGATTTAATGCAATTGTAATCAAAATTCAAGTAGCATCTAACACACAATTAGAGGAAACAACCATGAAATGCATTTGGAACCAAAGAGGCCTAGAATAGCAAAAGCTGGGCAACAAAGGCGAGGCAGGAGGCATCGCAATCACTGACTTGAAATTATATTACAAAACCACAGTAATAAAAACAGCATGGTATTGGAAACAAAGACCCAAAACAGACTAGAAGATACAGTTACAACTTCATACATACTCAGCCACCTTATCTTTGACCAATATGCCAAATACATTCACTGGAAGAAAGATGGCCTCTTTAATAAATAGTGCTAGAAAAACTGGCTTGGCACATGCGGAAGATTAAAACTGGACCCGTATCTGTCACCATGCACTAAACTAAATTAAAAATGGATCAAAGATCTAAATATTAAGGCAAAAAGCATTAAATCTGTCAATAAAGTATGCAAGTCAATGTCTTGAAGACATTGGTGTAGGTAAAGACTTTATGAATAAACACCTGATCACACAGGAAATATCACAGAAATCAAAAGTGGGATCTCCTCTTATTAAAAAAGTTTTCGATAGCAAGAGGAACCACCAACAGATTGAAGAGACAACCCAGGGGCTGGGGAGATAGCTCAGTAGAGTAAGTGCTTGCCTGACAAGTGCAAGGGCCTGAGTTCAATCCCTGGTTCCACCAAAAAAAAAAAAAAAAAAAAAAAACTATTATTGAAGAGACAGCCCATAGTATGGGAAAACATGTTTGCCAGCTCTTCCTCAGACACAGGATTACTAACAAAAATGTACATGTCCAAAGAATTCAAGAGAATCAGACTTCCCAAATTTAAAAGCCAATGAAAAAATGGGCATATGAAATGAATACACATTTCTCAGATGAAGAAGTACAAACAACAAATAAATACATGAAAAAACTGTCCAACATCCCTGGTCATTCCAGGCATGCAAATTAAGACAACACTGAGATCCCACCTCATCGCAGAAAGAATGGCTCTTCGCAAGAAATCAACCAATAACAAATGGCAGAGGTGCTGTGGGGGAAAAGGAACCCTTCTCCACCGATGGTGGGTGTGTAGGCTGAGGCAACCACTGTAGAAATCAGCGTGGAGATCCCTCAGAACACTAGGTCTGCAGGCGCCACTCCACCCAGCTATTCCCCTTCTTGGTGTCTTCCCAGAACAATTAAAAACATCATATTGCAACGCTACACATGCACTCATATTTGTAGCAGCATAACTTGTAAATAGCCAGGTCTTGAAACCACCCAAATGCCCATCAACTGAAGAATGGATAAAATGAGGTGGCCTTTTTATATGATGGAGGAACACGGAGCCGCTGAGGACAACCTGGAGACTCTTACAAGTAAATGGATGCAAGCCAAGGCCATACTCATGAGTGACATGAATCAGATGCAATCTGTAAACATCATATTGCTTCCTAGTGGGAGAAGCTGAGAAAGTAAAGAAGATACAAAATGTACAACAGAAAAAGAAAACAAAAAAAAACCGAAATGTATAATAGATATTGTAAAATGGGGAGAAACTTCAAAATAAAAGCGAAACCGGGACAGGGAATGACAAAAAGAAAGGAAAATAAATAAATATATCATTTCTCATATGTATCTTATGTTCTCTTATTTCGTTGAAAACAAAGATTTGTGCCAATATTGTTTGAAAAGTTAAATGCTGATATCTTGCACTCTGAGTAACTAATTTAAAGATAACAATACTCAATGTATTAACCATTGTTACTTCTCCTATTATGTTGTTTTGGAACTCTTTTGTTTTCTTTTTTTTTTTTTTTTCTCTCTTTAAAATAAGATAAAATTACCCAAGTCAAAAAACACAAACAAAACAATCGTCATTAGAATCTAATTCTCAATGAAGGGGTTTTATATAAAAACTGTATTTCTAGGCCAGAGAGACAGCTTGGTGAACTGAGCGCCTGCCTAGGCAAGCGCAGGGACCGGGGGTCGATCCCGGCGGCACATGCTGTGCCAGTCCCCCTCCCCCGCATGCTAAGCAGCCCCCAAGACCGGCGTGGTGGCATCTGCCTGTAATCCCAGCACTGAGGAGGCTGAAAACAGGAGGATCAGTAGGAGTCAGAGCTACATAGAGAGGCCCTGTACCAAATAGGTAAAATTAAAAAAAAAAAAAAAAAAAAAACACGCTGTGCTTCCATCTTGGTTGATTTGCAGGACGCGTTGTCTGCATCCCTCGCGTAGAGTTGATGCGTGCACGTGACGCGTCGCCGCTCCTTTTCCATCCCCTTCCCCCTCTCTCTCCACCGCTTGATGCCCCCCCATCTGAGAAAGGTCTACCTCCCTATTTTCCAGTATCTGTTTTCTTTTCATGCACTACATTTCGTGTTTCTCATGTAAGAGAAATGATACAACAATTTATGTTTGTGTGTCTGATCTACTTCACTTAACACGATGGGCCAAAGGAGTATCCATTTCCTACAACCTAGTCTCACAGTGTTTGTTTAGGCTGGCCTAGAGCTGGCCTGGAACTCACAGCCATCCTCCTGCCTCAGCCTCCCGGGTGCTGAGATTACAGGTAGCTGGCTAAACATAATGAGCAAATTCCGACTCTCCTCATACATCAGGCATCGTGGTGTGAACAAAGCCAGAGGCTGATACTGGTGCCGGTGTTTGGGTGTCAGCAGGGAGGAGGAGCTGCTGGAGGGCAGCAGTACTGAGCCCATGAGTGGGGAATCCCCCACCCAGGTGAGAGGCGACAGAGAATGGAGTCATTGTTCTACTTCCAACAAGAAATCTTCCCTGAGAATCCACGTCTGTCCAGTGTGAGAAAGCCATAGGCCACACCGCAGCCGCCCCACTCAGATGGCAGTTTCTGGGCCAGCACAGGCATCTGAGTCCTCACTGGTGGCCTGAGACCCTGCTCAAGGCCGACTTTCCCATCACGGCCGGTCAGCTCCTTGCTGCTTTGACCTCAGGAGCGGGCGGTCTGCCCAGAGCCCACCTGCTGTCCTGGCTCAGTCCCCTCAGGGCGTGAGGAACTTGGCCACCCCTCTGGCTCAGCCAGCTAGATTTCTCTTGACCCCTGAGATGGTGGCTGGAGTTAGCAGTGGGTGTCGAGGTTCATTTTCTGTTGCATGAAGTGAAAACCTGAGCGCAGGCACTTTGTAAGGGACAGAGGTTTATTTGACTCATGGTTCTGCAGGCCCAGAAGCCTAAGAGCGCGGTGCTGGTGTCTGTGTGGCATCGGTGAGGGCCTGGGCTGCGTCCTCACAATGTGAGGGCATCACATGTGGAGAAGCTCTTGCTTCTCCAACGACAAAGCCACTCCTTGGCCACAGGTCGGTCACCTCCCCTGGACGCACCTCCCACAGGTCTGGGACACAAGGCCTTGGGCCTACTGCTCACAGCAGGGTGAGCAGGAGGGCAAGGAGCTGCAGGGAGCCTACACAGCTTCGCTGCTGCATGAAGACCGTCAGGCTTCACCCCTGCTGCCCTCTTCGGGACGCCCCTTGGGAAATCATCCAATGAACAAACATTTAAAGTCCAGAAAGGACAATCAGGTAACAAAGCCCAGAATCAGTACCAGAAAGAGACCCGGAGCGCTACCCTGGGGCTCAGCCGCTGAGTTCCTCAGCATCTGTGTTGAGGAGGGGCTGGGTGTCTCGAATTCCCTGAAGGTGCTCATTAATTCTGCCTGTGTTGTTTGGGTCCCCCCACTTCAGTTCTGTCTTTCCCTCAGCCTGATGCTGATGTGTGGAAGCATGAGGAGAAGGAGCCCTCTGCCCCTTGCCTGAGGACGTGGCCCCCGGGGGTGGCTCTTCTCTAGGCTCAGCCCTTCAGGGGGCTGGCTGCTACGCAGCAAGCAGGAGTACTCACACATGACCCAGCTGACAGCTTCTTGACCCTTGTCCCACTTGGCCGGTAACATCTGAAGAGACACTGTCAGGACTTCCCAGGGAGGCAGGAATCTGAGGAGCCATTAGAGGAGACACTGTTGCCTTCTTGCCAGTGGACCCCAGAGCCTTTGTCTTTCGGGGATGAGATCTCAGTCCCTGACCTCGTTCAAGTCATCCGCATGGTGCCCACCCTGGACAGAGCAGCAGCTGAGTGAGTGCATGCAGCAGAGAAGGACCCAGCAATGATGCAAGGCAAAAAGCCCTTGAATCCCTTGTGGTGGCACACGCCTGTGATCCCAGCACTCGGGAGACTGAAGCAGGAGGATCGCCTTGAGTTCGAGGCCAGCCCACTACAGAGTGAGATCTTATCTCAAAAAAAAAGAAAAAAAAGGGGCCAGTGAGATAGCTCAGTGGTCTAAAGTGCCTGTTTAGGCAGGCTCAGGTAAGTGGTGGCAGTGCCTGCCGGGGACAGACTCCTCGCTGGGCTCAGAGCACAGATGACAGTGTGGCCCCAGCCCGCCAAGATGTCAGCTGCCCAGGGAGGATGGGTCTCCTGTGTTTGGCTTCATTCATCAACGGTTTCAGCGTGGTTTAATCCATAAACATCCAGACGAATTCCCAGACAGGTAAGGAGGCTCACACCCACGCCAGGCCCTCCCAGCAGGGTCATCCAGCTAAAGCGGGGCAGCTTTGTGGGTGCATGGGGGATGCGCCAGCTCTGTCCTGTCACTGACTCAGCCGTCGCTTGGCGCACTGCTGTGGTGACAGCTCCCTGGGGACGCCTTATTGGTCACCCCCAAGAGACTCAGGGTTTTCACTGCGCTGTGCTGGTCTCAGGTGCAAGAGCAGGGAGCAGCAGGCAGAGCCAGGTCAGCGGCCCGTGGAAGCTCTTGGAGGCAAATGGAAGAGAGCGCGGCCGAGTGGCTTGGCTTGGGTCCTGGGGCCCCAACAGGAGCACTGTAACAGTGAGCTGTACCCTGAGCACTGTTATCTTTTTTATTTCAAGACAGGGTCTCTTGAAGTTACCCGGGCTAGGCTTGAATTTTCAACACCCTTCCCTCGCTCAGCCTTGAGTGCTGGGATTATAGGTGTGGGCTTAGAGCCTGGCTTGATCGCATAAATTATAGTTATGGTAAGTTCCAGCCCGAATACAGCCTGATCATTTTATTTATTTATTTATTTATTTATGTATTTTAGGGAAGGGTCTGCAGGGTGTTCAGGGACTCACTGCTAGATCGGACTCGTAGTGATCTGCCTGTTTACAGCCTCTCAAGAGCTGGGATTACAGGTGTGTTCCACTATGCCCAGTCTCAATTGCCATCTCAGGGTACCCCAGGGGCGGGGCCGGCAGGGCAGGCCTGGGGATCAAGCCCCCAGCCATTGTGCCTGCTTGCAGGCACTTGAATCTGCTGAGCTATTTGGCAGGCCCTAGCCTGCTAAATTATTATGCCCTGTATTGAACATGGCTGAATCCCCAAAACAATAGCTTATCTTCCCAGGGAACAGCTTCTCCTTCACCCCCACCCCACCTCTGAATACAACTTCCTTTTACCTTCCTGACACCACAAAGGAGACCCCTAGCCAGCTCCTCAGGTGTCACTAAAGCTGCCCCTCAAACGCCAGCCTTAGCAAAATCCCATAGAACCCCAGCTTCCCTTTGTCTCGGGTCAGAGGATCCCCCCTTCTCCCTACAACCCTGTCCGCATCCTCAAAATCAACAAAAGGCCACCCTTTCTATCACCTCTGCTTCTCTGCAGTGCTGAAAAAAACCCTGACATTTTGGTGCTATGACTCAGGTAGGCAAGGAGTGTGGGGTCAAACCCCAGTTCTGAGGCCCCCGCCCAAGAGCCCCCCTCCTTTCCTTCGGGATCTGCCTCTTTGCCGCTGCTAGCTTGCGTCCAGCACACCCACCTGCCTCCTCGCAAGTGAGCCACTTCTCAGCTCTCAGGGTTTCCTGTCTTGGTTCTCAGTCTCAGACTCAGAAACCGTGGGCCTGCATCAGGACATCCTCTGCGTCCCTGGACAGGGGAAGCTGGTCCCACCTTCTTGAGCTCCTGTGCTCACATCAAGGAAGGGTATTTCTCCTCCCTCCCTCTCCCCTTGGGGATGACTGGGGAGAACAGATGTGGGATTCTTTTCTCTCATAATTCATACTCTTAGGAGCAATGATGGTCTCTCTGTAGGGTGTGGAGCTCTTGGTTCACCTCAAATTTGGTCACCCACCCCTGGGGTGCCTGGTCTGTCATCTTGGCTCTTGGCCTCTGGGAGGCCATAATACCCAAAAAGTTAACCTTTTACTGCAATAGCAGCCAATGGCCTGAAGAGGGAATTTTGACCCCTTAAAGCTTCTGTTATTACGATGGCACATGACCAGAAATCCCTTAAAAGCCTATATTGTTCTGAGGACATGCCCCTCCCTCCTTCAGGCACGTGAAGACCCAAACGCTTTTGGCTCATCCCACATTGCCAGCCCCCACTCACCCGACCCTCCACGGGACGCGCCTGTCCTGCTCTCACCCCTCCCCCATCCCCGCAACCCACCCAGTCTCCTGTCAGAGTAGATCTCCCCGCTGTCACCTTGCCTTCTGATGTTCTCAACTCCTCCTCTCCTCTGCTCCCCCCTCACCCTCTGCCTTTCGATGCTTCCAAACCCCCTGCCTCTGCTCCTCCTTCGCCCTTTTATCTCCTGGCCACCAGTCTGTCCCACTCCGCCCTCTCTCAACCACTTGCACCCACAGTCTTTGTCTCTTCTTTCTCCAGGTTTCTCACTTTGGGACAAAACACAGCCTGGACACAGCTAAGGGCACATGCTTCCCTGAGCCATGGGTCCCCTCGCTCTGCAGTCTGCCTGGGCACTGGAGGTAGCCGTGGGAGCCAACAGCCCACAGAGCCCTGCCCTATTCCACTTTCCTTGCCTGCTTGCTCACCTCACCCTCACCCACCTCAGAGGGTGGCCCCCTCTTTGCACTAGAAGAAAGGGAATCTGAGTCTGTGACTTCCCAGCCCTCCCCCAGCCCGTGCCTAAATCGGGAAAATGTCTCTTCCTCTGATTTAGTCCCTGTGGGCTGGCCCCAGATGTCCACTACAGCCTGCAAAAGCTAGAGGGGTCTACAGGAATAAATTTGTCTCAGCTGAGAGAAGTTACACAGAAAGTGCCTCATAGGAGTGAGGATGCAGTATGGAAAGACAGACAGAAAAAAAGAGAAAAGGGAAGCTGGCAGCTGTAGGAAGGAGGGCATTCGGGAAACAGGGCAAAGGCCGTGCTTCCCTGGGTCAGGCCAGTGTGCCTATTGCAGAGAGAGAAGGAGCATTTCCAGCTAAAATGTTCAAAGTTGCGAGAGAGGGAAAGGAAGAACATGTTTGTGATGGAATCAGATGGATGAGGTGCGGAGTCCCTGCCTCTCAGCCCAGGACCTCAGCTGCCAATGGGAGGGAAAAGCCTCTTAGACTTTTGACAGATTCTGATGCAGCTTTGTCCATAGCTACCTGGTCAACTGCCCCATCTGCAAACTGGAGAGTGCTCGGGGTGTTTCAAAGGCTTGGGCAAAAGACCGTACCCCAGACCTGCTCATTCATGTGCCCCCAGTCATAGTGGAGTTGGCAGGGCATGTGAGCTAGTTTGAGACAATACTCAATGGCTACAAAAGCTAAAAAGGGATTAAACCCAATAATATATATATATATATATATATATATATATATATATATATATATATGTAATTTTATTTTCAGTACCAGGAATCAAACTCAGGACTTTGCATTTGCCAGGCAAGCACTTATTCCACTGAGCTATCTCTCCAGCCCCCAAACAACCCAATATATTTTTATTTTATTTTACTTTTTTTGGGCCGGCTCAGCCTGCCAGGAGGGTGGGGCTGGCATAGACTGTAATGCTGGGGACTGAACTGCAGTCCCTGTGTGCTTGCCTAAGCAGGCACTTTAGACCACTGAGCTATCTTGCCAGCCCTAAACCCAATATTCTAAGGCTGCTTGAATAAGATATATTGAGGAAGGGCCAGTCAAATAGTTCAGTAGATTAAAGCACCTGCAAGCAGGCGCAGGGGCCAGGCATTCGATCCCTGGACCTGCTACGCTGCCCCGCCCCTCGGGCACACTGAGACAGAAGTAGTGGCACGCTACTCTAATCCCAGCTCCTGGGAGGCTGTACACAGGCGGATCACTACAAATCTGATCTGCTAGTGAGACTCTGAACACCCTGTAGACCCTTCCCTAAAATAAAAATAAAAGGTGTATTGAGCGAAGTTCAGTCCCCCAGCAATACGCCAGCAATGCGTCCTGCTTGCCATTCCATCCTCACGTCCAGGACTTGTGAGCTGTCAATGCTGTGGATGTCACTGCCCCCCGCACTGTGCCTAACCCTACACTTGCTCAGTTTGCTTGCTCCCACTCAAACATGTTATGCTGTAGTAGACCCAAAAGAAAAATAGAGTAGCTATAAATAAGAAGTTTTTATGTTTTTAAAACTCTTCTTATGAGATCTCTGCTGATTGACCTATAAAAAGTTCTGACTAGTCTTTTTATAACTATGAACCTAAAAAGAAGTTATTATAATCTAATTTGGCCAAAAATATGAGCGTGCTCTGATTTTGTAAAGATGTTTGTGTGTTCTGTACATTTGTTTATGTGTTTGTAGGTCACTCCATGAACGCCTGTTCCTCTCTTTTAAAAAAATATATGAACTTCATCATTCATTTATTTATTTATAATTTTTAAATGTATTTTAGTACAGGGACTACAAGGCCTCACTACACAGATCAGAGTCGAGTGATCCCTCCTGCTTTCAGCCTTCCAAGCTCTGGGATTACAGGCGGGTGCCACCACACCCAGCCTCAGTCACTGTCTCAGCACGCTCTGGGGCAGGGCCAGCAGGACACAACGGGGATTGAACCCAGGTCTCTGCACCTGCCTCAGCAGGCACTTTAGTTCTCTGAGCTATCTGGCTGGCTCTTGGTCCTCTTTTTCTTTTTGAGCATGGGGTTATACACTTAAAAGCATGGTTTCTCTTGAATCACCAGCTGGTCTAAGTGATATAAAAATTGGTTTTATATTCCTTATTGATAATATCATGGTGTATTTAATGTGTTAACACTTTCTAAATAAATGTACAGAATTCTGCGATGTAAAACTGAGATTGTTTATAATGATATTTGCTTTCAGATTTGAACGTATGCCTTTCTCAAATGCTCAGTAATAAGAGGTTCATGTCAAGCCAACAAGAGGTCATCAGTCAAATGATAATTTTCTTTTTTTTTTTTTTTTTTTTGTCTTTTTGAAACAGGGTCTCACTATGCAGTTCAGGCTGGCCTTAAGCTCACTTTGTAGCTCAGGCTGGTCTCGAACTCACAACAATCCTCCTGCCTCAGCCTCCCGAGTGCTGGGATTACAGGCCAAATGATAATTTTCTAACGAAACACTAGCAGACTTCATATCCTGGCTTCAGCCAGGATACGTACAGAACACCTGACACTCGCGCCTATGTGGGCATGAGCAGCCACACGTCAGAGGATCCCCCACCTTCCTACAGTCCTCTCTGTGTCCTAACATCAATAACCCCCTCTCTTTTACTTCTGCTTCTCTACTGCACTGAGAACCCTGTTACACTCGTGATGCAGTCTCTACAGGCATTAACAATGGTCAGGCGGAAGGTATCTGCTAACTATGTTAGGTGACAAATGTAGGCTATCAAAGACAAATTCTCGGGGCTGGGGAGATGGCTCAGTGGAATAAGCACTTCCCTGGCAAGCACAAAGGCCCGAGTTCAATCCCCGGTTCCACTGAAAAAAAAAAAAAAAAAAAGACAAATTCTATATTCTATTATTGTGAAACACATGATTATCTCTAGTGCACACAGACAAATGATTAGAAAGACAAAACCAAACTGTGGGAGATGAATTGCATTTCATGGCTTTCCCTTATCTGGATGTTAAGGTCCCTTTAAGGGGCTGGAGCTGGAAGAGCATTTGCCTTGCAGATACTAGAGGCCCTGAGTGCAACCTCCACCCCACCCGAACCCCAAAACTAAGCTGCTGACAATGTGTCCCCCGCATAGCTCATCTACCACACAGCAGGGAGGAGCACAGCTCCAGAGCCACGTGCAAACCCCAGTTCCACGGCTGCCAGCTGAGGCTGTGGCAGGTTCCAGTCTTCAAGTCTGAAAGTGGGGTGACAACAGAGCCAGGAGCCTGGCTGGGGGACCCTGGAGAGCCCCCAGCACTGAGCCTTGCACAGCTATTTATCTTTCCCTCACTGTCCTGAGGCCAACAAGTGTTCTGATTCATAAGTTACCCTTGCAACTGAGGAGGAGAGCAGGAATCTTCTCTTTGCAATTTTCTCCCGAACCCCATTCCATCAGCTCTTCCTGGTTTCCACTCGGCCTTCAGCCCCACTTTCCAGGACCCCAGTATGCTGTCCTTGGCCCTTTCTGTCCTTGGAGAAGGCTTGGAAGAAGCACCCTCACTAACAGCCGTCTGCTGGCCCCAGAGTGAGACACGGAAGTTTACAAAAATGCATAAGCAAATGTTTGACTTGGGAGGCAAGACGGAGCAGGGCCTTGCAAAGAGAAAAATGACAACAGAAAAGAGAATCTTGCAGCAAGTTTTAAAGCAAGACCGCCTCACTACTGGGGCTTCCTTGTTTTCCCATGTTGCTGTTTATTCATGCGGTCTTGACCACCTTGTTTCCTGGGGAACATCCCGTCCCATGATCAGGCTGCCTGTAAAACATCCAAGACACCCCCCTTAGCCCGGCAGACCTGGAAGAAGCCAGTGAGGAGGCCTATGGTACTGCCAGCAAGGGACATCAGAAAGGAAAGAGATGGACAGGACGGAGGTGTTCAGAGGTGGAGACGGATGGGCAGGAGAGAAGCCCGTGATGCTGGCTGCCTCTGGAGCTGTCGCCTGCTGTGGGCTTCTCTCACCAAGAGGCTGGCCCATATGGGACACAGCTTTCTCCAGATGTGGGCAAAGGACAGACCAAGGGACATATTGTAGTTGTTACACACACATGCACAATTATGGTTTTGATCAAAACTGTGTCCCCAGAGTCTCGTATGTTCAGAGGCAGGACTTTTGGAAGGGGCCTGGAGCACAGGACCCTGCGCCCCTCCTTGGATTCAGCCAGGATGACATCATGGGTGAGCACGCTATTGCCAGGGTGGCCAGTGGGAGGAGGTGGGTCAACAGGGCTGCCTTTGCAACTCTCTCTCTCTCTCCCCATGGCCTCTCTTGCCTTTTCCATTTCTGGCTGTCGTGAGGTGAGCCCCCATCCTACACACGGCCCCTCCACCTCTCTTGGAGCTGACAACCTGTGGGCTTAACCCTCTGAAAGTGTTCGTCCTGTCCACCGTGTTTTGAGTGTTGGGTTCCAGGGAGGAGAAAGCTCTCTTAACACATGCACGCACCCACACAAGCCCGCAAGTGGATGCTGTCCCATCCCCTCAGAAATCCCCAGCAGGTGTCAAACCCAAGGAGTCGCCTGTTAGCTGCTGCTCCAGGATGGTGGAGGAGAACATTTGAACGTTCTTCCACTGTGACAAGAGAAAGGAGTCAGGGCAAAGGAAGCCTGATTCCTGGAAGAGCCCCCTCCACCCACTGCCCACAACTGCCTGGTTACTCCAGGATGGGAATGGGGATGCGGGAGCCAGCAGCAGGGCTGCGTGCCTCAGGGCATAAATGCGGCAGAGAGGGAACCGAGCCTTGACTGAGGAGCCCCGCTGCCCCCTGGTGTGTCTGCGGTCTTGGCAGGCACACCCGGGCCAGTCTGGGCTGGCTCTCTGTCACTGGCCTTTGTGGGAGAGCAGAGTGGGCGGGAATGTTAATTGTGAACAGAGGATTTGTCTTGTTCTCACTTAGGTGAATCAAAGATGCCCAGAAGATGAGAAAATCAAAGTCATTGTTCCTTTTCCCTACAGGGAGCAGCGCTCCAGGCCCTGAATTGCCAGCCTCAGCAGAGAAGTCGGAGACTGTAGAGGACACCAGGACAGACCTGTGGGCCACGAGGGGCGGGAAGCAAAACCTCTCTAGAGCAGCCTGTGGTCCCTTTTTGGGATACACTATGACCTCCCACCACCCCCACACTTCCCACGCATGCCCCTTGCTGAAACACGGGCTGCTGGACGGGGCCCAGGAATCCCTGGGTCCAATGTTGAGAGCCGCCACCCTCCTGCAGATCTCCCCGGCGGCGGGAGCGGATTCTACAGGTCTGCAGTGGGGTCAGGCGTGTGGGTGGGAGAGCCCAGGCGGGGTCCAGCCAGACGCTGTTCGCAGATGGCAGCCTCGTGCAACCCCATCCTCCTCCTGCCAAAGGCTGCCCGGAGCCCCTCAGGCAGCGCCCAGCCGCAGCCCCTCCGCACACCCTGCTTCTGCACCTCGATGCGCATCCAGTGTGCCTGGCAGCAACTCTGGCTCAGTGGGCCGACTTGCCGCGCCTTGATGCCCGGGTTTTCTGAGCGCCTCTCCCTCTCCCCTGTTCTGAGAAGGTCCTTCCCTGTCCATGCCTGCGGTGCCGGGGTCCTCCACAGCTGGGAAAGCTGGCCCCGGAGGGGCACCTGGCTCTACCTGCTCTGAAGCCCAAGGGTGTGCAGGCAGGGGTGTGGGCTCTGCCTGCCTCCCAGAGGGAACTGTGGGCAGGTCTGCACCCTGGAGGGCAGTGGCTGGGACAGCGACTTCTCCGACTTCTCCGAGGGAGGGCCATGTAGATTTCCATCAGGAAGGGAGCTGGCTGCTTCCTGGCTGCTTGGGGGGAAGTGCCGTGGGAGCTGCTCAGGGGGCCTCCCAGGGAGACAGGAGGCCAGCGGAGTGACCAGACAGCCGCCCCGAGGCACAGCTGAGGCAACTGCACACTGTGCGTGCCGGGCCAGCTCTGTGCCTTTGCTACCTCACTGCACTGTCAGTCCCTGGCTAGAGTGGTCCTCAGCCTCCCAGGCAGCAGAGGCGGTGGCTACGTCGTACCGCACAGCTCAGGGTCTTTTTCAGTTTTTCCCATTTGGGGATTTGTTTAAAATCAGATTCTAGGGCTCCTTCGCCTTGTATTAAATTGTCACCTCTATTCTTCCGTTTCAACATTATTTACAGCCATAGGTCCCAATTCACTTCAGTTCACGGGATGCAAGTTACTCAGTCTCTCTTCTTTTGTTTTTTTGAGTTAAGGTCTCACTATATAGCCCAGACTGGCCTTGGATGAGTTCAAAGGGATGCTCCTGCCTCAGCCTACTGAGTGTTGGGATTACAGGCATGCACCACCACACTTGGCTCTCAGTGTCTACTTCAACCCTTGTTGTAAGTCTACTCTAGGGCCAGGGATATAGCTCAGTAGCACAGCACCTGCCTGGAAAGCGTGAGGTCCACAGTTTGATGCTCAGTACCAAAAAAAAAAAAAAAAAAAGCTTTCTATAGATGCTGCCAGTAATCTTCATATGAAGATGAGGCAACCCGAGAGTCGAGCACCTTCCTAAGTCACATAGCTGGGCTAGATGCTGACATTTTTTGAACCCTTAATCTATGCCAAGCACTGCTTTAGTGGCTTTCCCCACACTGACTGATTTACCTGTATTCCCACAGGTATGTATTAGTCAGCATACAGCAGTTTGCGCTGCAGTAACAAATAACCCTCAGAGTTCCAGGGCCTGCCCATCAAAGGTTTTTGTCTCACGCAAAGTCCGTTGAGGGTTCCTAAGACCTGCGAGGGCAAGATTTCTTCCTGAAGTAACCCAGGGACCCAGGCAGCCTCAAGCTGGGCTTGGCCGACTGAATAGGAGTCCAGCTGGGTCCAGAGGCACAGGACGGAGGGAGGCTCTGCGCTGCTCCTTTATTTCTGACCCAGAATGACTCATGCCCTTCAGCCCTGCGGCCATTGGTTAGGGCCACTCAGGGGCCAGTGAGGTCAGTGCTCAATTGCAGGGGGCAGAAAACGTGGGAGAACAGAAAGAACATTGGGAGAACCTAGTTTCCCCCATTGTGGGCCCCATTCTTAGGCTCCCTATTCGAGACAGGGTCTTGTTATGTAGTTCAGGCTTGAGCTCATGCAATCCTCGTGCCTCCGCCCCTTGGCTGCTGAGGTGACAGGCGTGTGCCAGCACACTGGTCACCCCTGAGACCGGGCGTTGGGTGCCTCGCTATAATTTGCCAGGGCTGCCATCACCAATACCCTAGGCAGGTGGCTTAGGGGACAGAAAGGTAGTTTCGGTGTTCTGGAGGCTGAAGTCCGAGCTGAGGAGTCAGCAGGGACGGAGATGCCCCGTGGCCTCTCCGCGCTCCCAGGAGATTCCTGGCACCTCAGGCAAGCCCTGGCTTCTGCGCACCTCCAGTTCCGCATGACTTCTCCCTCAGACGTGTCTGCCGCATGTCCCCTTTCCATAAGGATGCCAGTACAGTGGGATTCACATCCTCCCCACACCTCATTTTAACTAATTACATCGGCAACAGCCCTGTGTCCAAAGAAGGCCCCATTCTGAGGCCCTGGGAGCTAGAACTTAAGCAGAACAGCACGAGGCCTGACCCCCATCTGATACTGACTGCCCCCCAAGGTGACCTCCTTTGAGATGAAGGGCTTTGAATATTTGGAGCTTATGAGTGATGGGAATGAATTGTGTTCTGGTGGCCCCCCAAAGACAGATGCCACCCCTCACACAATTTTTTGGGGGGAGCAATATTATTTTATTGTATTTATTTTTATTGGTACATGTTTGCAGTACATAATGATTATGGCCATTGCAGGGAGTTGGTACATAGATGTCACATTTCTTAATTCTCCCAACACATTTTTTTTTAAAGAAAGGAAATATTTTTAAGTGCAAAAAATGAGCCACGAATGGTGATGCACACCTATAATCCAAGCATTCTAGGAGGCTGAGGCAGGAGGATCACAAGTTCAAACCCAGCCAGAGTAATTTAACAACTTAAGAAGATCCTATCTCAAAATAAGTAAATTCAAAAAAGGCTGAAAAGGTACCTCAATATGAAATTCCTGGCTTCAATCCCCAGTGCTGAAAGAAAAAGGTTGAACATTGCTAAAAGCTACCTATCTTGTAAATTGCTTAAATATAAACTGTTCCCTAAACATGTGCATGGTCAGGGAATGGTCCAGAGAGATATGCTGTCCTTTGACCTAGCTGCTGCCTTTGAGGAGGCCGGAGCCTCAGGCTAGTCAAGGACAGCTTTCATGCCACCCTCAGGAGCCCCTGGCCAGACCCAGCAAGCTCTCAGGCCCAGGAGTGGAATTTCTAATCCCAGGACCTAGGCCAGGCCAGTATTGGAGGTTGGAAATTGGAAGGGTTGTAAATAGCCAACTTCCTGTCCATGGATGGTAAACTTGTTGTGACCACTGCTTGCTTCAGCTCCACCCTCACAGCACAAGGTGAGTGCTGAAGGCTTGGGGGGTATGGCTCTCGAGTCACCCGGGTCTGAGGGCTTCCCTGCTCACAGGCTAGGAAGCAAGCAGCCACTGAGTCAGGATGCTCAGAAAAATGAAGGCTCCTGGGCCAGAAACAGGAGACTTCCGCACCCCAGCTCCACAGGCTGGGAGGTGCAAGGCCAGCTTGGCCCTCCCTCTTGACTCTGCGACAGCTTCTGGGGCTCGCAAGGGTGCTGCATTCATAGTGGGTTTGGACTGCATCAGTCTGTGTACTAGAGGGTTTCGTACCCACCTGCCCAACCTTTGCTCATCTTTCTATCCCTTGGGCCAAGCCTGTCTTCCCTGGAGGGAGGCGGTCTGTCTTCCTCCTGCTGGAAGAACATCTTTGCAGACAGAATCCCTAACCGGAGCTGACGTGACCCAGCAAAGACCCAGGAGTCAGACAGTGGCTCCCTCGGCTGACTGCGGAGAAGGCAAGGGCTAAGAGCATGAGTCACTTCCCCAGAGCTGCTTCTGGGACACAGCAGGCTCCAAAGCCCCCTTCCACTCTCGTCTGGGAGCAAAGAACCATATCCAGGGTTGCCTCAGAGGGGGAAGCCAGCGCAGGGTCTCCAGGGCGCAGGGCTGTGGGCACAGAGGGCCCTGTGGCTGGGCGGGGCTGCTGCCATCCCCCCCCCCCCAGATCATCTGAGCAGGGAAAATTCCCTGCGCTGGCCATGGTCACAGGAGCTGCTGGAGATGGGATAAGAACTCTTTTTTTCTCCTGGGAGAGGAAGGTCATGTTGTTCTATATTTATTTAAATACAAAATTTATTTATGGAGCAAAAGAGTCGGTACTGGCATTTAGTGCCCAGTCAGGAAACGGTCTAGCCTTGTTTTTGTCTCTTCATAGCACCTTGTCCCCTCATGACCTCATCTGATTTTTTTTTTTTTTTTTTTGAGACAGCCTTACTCTGTAGCTCAGGCTGGCCAGCCTTGAACTCCTGGCAGTGCTCCTGCCTCAGCCTCCAGAGTGCTGGAATAATAGGTGTAACCATCACACCTGGCTTTCCCCTCCTAATTTCCTGCTGACCACCCAGGATGATGTCCTTCTGCCTCTGTGCCCTCCAGAGCCCTCTGCAGCAGCCCTAGGTTGAAACCCTTGGAAGCCTGGGCAGCGCTATGACTGGGGTCTTGCAGTACAGCACACAAGCCCCCTACCCAAGACATAATCCTCGTGAGGGCTTTACCATCACAATCGTATCTTAGCCAGGCCTCATGGCTGGTGGGTCAGAGATGGGACTGGAACATAGGGTTTTCACTCCCATGTCTGGCCTAGCCTGGCGCTCTAAGGCTTCTGAACAGGTGTCCAAGACTGGCAGCCTGATGCCACCTGGCACCTCTGACATCTTCTCTACAGCAGAGGACTGCATAGGCCTCCTCGTCCTCAGGTCCCCAGGAGGTCCAGTCCCCCTTCAACTGAACCCTACTATTGGTCTGAAAGGCCGTGAGGGTCAGTGACAGGCCAAGAGTTCCTGGTGAATCACACCAGGGCTAAGACAAGGCCCACCCTGCCCTGGGCCAGGGCTCCATCTCTCACCTCTGCATTGAGGCCCCTACAGACAAGGAAGGCAGGAGGACGCCCTGTCCCAGGCAGGGCTACAAACTGTGCTTTCTCCCCAGAGGCCATCCTGGAAATATCCCGAATAAGCTCCCAGAGCCGACAGGGAAATTATAGGGTAGAGTGGCACTGGGACAGGAAAACAGGAGGAGCGGCTGGCTGCCCACACCTTCCTGCCAGGATGCGGTGGCTGTGGGGACACCTGCACCCCTATGTTTGGGGATACCGTGGGGGGCCGGCAAGAGAAGTCAGGCTCAGTGTCCAGGGTGGAGAGGACCTAGAGAGACCTGTCACCCCAGGGAGCGAGGGGCTACTAACCCCTCTGCCTAGAACCTTCCAGGGGGCCTGGCTGACCAGGCTGCCAGGGTACACAGGCAGGAAGCTTAGTGGGCAGCTGTGCCCACCCTACAGGAGGTGTGGCATCTGGGTCCGCTCCTGTGTCGGAGCTCTTCTGCAGCCAATGCCACCTGCCCTCCTCCAGTTATCATGACAGCTGAATGTCTTTTCTTGAAACCTTTTGTTGTCTGTTTTGAGATGGAGTCTCACTGTATAGCTCGGGCTGACCCTGAACTCACACGTAGCTTAGCTTAGCCTTGAATCTGTCATAATCCTCCTGCCTCAGCTTCCTGTGTGCTGGGATGGCAAGCCACACACTTCTGTGACTCACAGAAAAAATGTGCTCAATGTGGTTCCATGTGTGGAGGACTTACCTGGGTGACTCTCCTTGAAAGAAGAGCGGTTGTCTCCACCTTGGCCGAGCCTGACCCGATTTCCATGTGCTGATACGCACAGAGCTGGCTAGGACTTTGCCTTACCCTCTCAGTGGGCAACGCCAATCCGTCCGACCAAGGTGCTCACCTATAGTCTTCGAAGCAAGTGTTTCCCTGCCCCTGTAGCTCCTGACGTGTCGTGTGGAGCCTGGGCAGGATGGAGACCCATGCTCCACACTCTCTGTGGCTCCCCATATAGAACAGGCTTTTATTCTCTCCACTGGCTGCACTGAAAGTGGAGTAGACTGGAATTAACTGGCTAGAATTCCAATAACTTTGCTATGGGAGTTACAATACGAATTTCTTAGTCTAAGATGAGGACCCAGAAGGCCTCTCCATGCCAAGCAGAATCTGCACTGAGAAATGCAGAGAGCCCAGTGAGCGTCCAGCCCACAGGGGACGAGCGCGTGTGAGGGTGGAATGGGGCCAGAGGTGGAAGAATGGAGGGGTGGAGGGAGCCCTGGCATCCACAGGGACGCACCAGGAATGGGGCTGCAGATGGAGCAATGCAAGGGCAGAGCAAGGCCCTAGTACCTGCAGACACACACCAGCTGAGTGGTACTCTTGCAGTCATCAAAGTGTTTAAGAGGAAAACCTCTTGGATAGAATGTGAGATCAAAAAATGTGATGGAATAAGAGGCAGGAAGGAAAAGATGGAGGGAGGGAGGGAGGGAAGGAAGAAGAAGGAAGGAAGGAAGGGAGAGAGGGAGGGAGGGAGACAGGGAGGGAAGGAGGCAGGCAGGCAGGCAGGCAGGCTAGAGGAAGAAGGAAAGGAGAGGGCTGGGAGAGGCCCGGAGCACCGGTCCTAGCCCACACGGCCTCCCCAGCACCTGCTGGCAGGGCTGTGCTCCTGGGCCACAAAGGGCCTTTTTCCGAGGGCTGTTTGTGTTGGGCTCTGCCTGCTGCATGGCCGCACAGGAGTGGCGCAGGGCCCTTGCCTTCACTGAAGGGCTCGTTTTGTGACCTGCACATCAGCTGGCCGGGCCCAGGGCCCCTGAAGCCAGCTGTTTCCCCTTCGCAGTCCAGGAAGCAAACAGAACCCGTTGCCCACACTCCCAGCCCAGGCTCTGCCTGGCCTTGACTCCAGGATGAACACTCGGTCCCTGTTCTTCCTCTGGCCATGACATAAACCACTGGTGGCTGCAGCCAGGTTCCCCAGAGCCTGCATGACTGGAGCCACTGCCACCACCACCTGCAAGCTCTGGCCGGCCCCGTGTCCCTGGCCCCAGCCCGAGGCCTGCAACGAGGTGGACTCTGGCTCCTATACAATGCCACAGCAAGGACAGTCCTCACAGTGACACAGTTCTCATCTATCCATGTTGTGTGACTTCAACAGGCCCTGCCCATACCACAGAGAACAAAAAGCTGGGCGTGGCAAAAGCCTAAGGCCTCCTGACCCACGTGGAGAGAGCCTGTCTCAAATAACAAAACAAAATGACGCTGGAGACCAGCATACACGAAGACAAGAACAAGAGGGCCATGATTCGCTACATACAGAGGGTTTTGGTACAATTTAAAACATAGGAACAGGGCCAGGGAGATACTTGCCTGGCAAGCGCAGGGTCCTGAGTTCAATTCCCAGTACTGCCAAAAAAAAAAAGAAAACATAGGAACAGTGAAAATCACCTGAATGTCAAGCAACTAGGGATGTGAATGAACAAACTGCACAGTGGCAGCAAAACTGAATATTATGCAGCCATTAACATGGAACTGACAGCTTTGCAGCCTAAATTATGTAGAAAGCATTTATTTCTGGACCCTTCTGCCAGATTCCTATGTGTCTGCCTAGGGTTGTTTTCCAGGACAGCTGGCTGGTGGTCCCTCGACTCTGTTGTGCACCCCTGCTCTAGCAAGGTGTGCAGAGCCCTGACCTCACTGTTCATGGCAGATAGAAACCGGGTATCCTGGGCCGGTGAGGTAGCTCAGTGGACCAAGAGCATGCCGAGGCAAGCGCAGGCACTAGGGTTCAATTCCCAGCACCACATGCTGCGCTGGCCCCACCCCTGGGGGCGGAGCCAGCCAGCAAGACCCCACGTGGTGGTGCAGGCCTGTGAACCCAGCATTGGGGAGGCTGAAAACAGGAGGATTACTAAGAATCTGAGCTGTGTAGTAAGATCCTGTACCAAATACAAAAGAGAAAGAAAAAGAAAATGAATGCCCTGTACCATCTCAGTTTCGTGTATGTGGATAGCGTGGGAGGCCACACCACAGAATCCAAAGCCCCTGAGCTCAGAGGAGCAGGGCTGGAAGCAAGCTTTCTCCCTGGTTTTCCTCCCAGTGTAGCCTTATCATACTGACTACAGCACTACAGCATTGGCCAGAAATTTTCCAGGGACTAAAGCAAAACCATGCACATGCGCAGTCTCTAATCCCCAGTGTGTACGCGAGAGAAGCATGTGCAGTTCTGAGATTATGGAGCACGCCAAGGGCTCTGGACACATGGGCCGGCAGCTGTTCCCGAGCGCAGTGGCTTCCTCCCTCAGGTGGGGTGAGTGCTGCCGGCTTTGCCAGGCTGAGGCTCCCAGCTGTCAGATACGCTGCTCAGAGGAACCTCCCAGGTGGGGTCAAGAATGCTCCATTCGCCTCTCGTGGAAAGGCCTGTTAGTAACATCCAGTTAGCCACCAGCGCGGGCCACGCGGAGCAAGCAGCAGAATACTGGGAGGCTACAGAGACCCAAGTTCCCAGGACACCGTCCACAGTCACCATGCACGCACCTGCGCCTGGGGTCCTTACTCTCCCCCCCCCCACATACCCTGCAGTGTCCCAGTTGTCCGTGCTGAGGATCGAATCTCTCCAATGTAGCACCCCCAAACAGTCATTTATCATCTCTGGGTTTCCTGTAAGCAAGCAGTCCAGACAGGCTCAGCTGGGTGGTCCTGGCCCAGGGCTCCATGAGGTCACAGGAGCTGGTGGCAGGACTGGGTCACAGCCCAGCATGGCTCTGCATGTTTTCCCTGCCTCACTGTGGGGGTCCAACCTGTGCAGTGCACAACAGAGCAGGGGATGAGAAGGCAAGAAACCCGGGGTCAGGAGGACCAAACTGCTGGCCTGGCAACTGTGTTTCTTGGCTCCAAGGTATATACAGAAAGTTTTGAATATGTGCCCAACATTTGCCCAGGTTAACTCTGAGCCTTTCTGTTTCCCTGGGAACAGAATACCCTACAAGGCCAAGCTGATAAACAGGAGACCACACATTCCAGAGCCCTGGGCACACAGGTGAGCTCTTTGTTCGAATGCAGTTGGGCCCATTGCTCAGACCGCAGGCCCAGGAAGCTGCGCGCCTTGCCACACTTTCTTCTTTATGATTATTTGTTTCAGGACCCGGTCTCCTCCCTCCCTCGCCCTGTGGTCTCCTCCTGGGAAACATTGGGCTTCGGACAGCACGGCGACCTCAGAGCTCCTGCCCAGTGGCACAGTCCTTGCAGTAGCACCTGAAGCCATCCGGGTCTCTCCGGGTTCTGAGCAAACCACGGGCCACGGGATCCAAAGACACAGGACACAGGCTTCATCCCTCTGTGGAAGGAGGACCAAGGCCACTCAACAGCGTGGCGTCCAGGAGTCCTCTCGGCCTCTCTGGAAAACATAATCTTCCCACCATGTACCCTGGCACACACAGACTATATTGTCTATTCAGAGGTCAGCAGAGCTGGGCTGGCACAGGGCCACCAGGTGGCAGGCAAGACGCTGGCTGTGGCATCTTCATCAGACAGTAGGGCTGAGTGGGGACAGTGATGACGCCAAGTGTCACGGCCGGGACTGACCCTGGGGCCTCGCCTCACACATGCTCAGCCTCTGCCGCCTGAGAAGCACGTATGCCAGCCTTAGGTAACTGAATGCACTGCTGACTCGTACCCATGCTATCTGATTAAAATGGGTCAGAAAAGGTGTTCGGCCTGGTCGGTCAGTCGAGGGGATCAGCGGAAAAGGTGTTCACCCCACCCCTGACCCAGTGGAGATTAACAAGAGAGCAAAATGAAATGATAACAGGAGCCAGGTGTGGCACCACACGCCCACAAACTCCCAGCACTCTGGGAGGCTGAGGCAGGATCACAACTTGAAGCCCAGACTGCTCAATTTAGTGACATGCTGTCTCAAAGTAAAATTTTGAAAGGGCTGAGGACATAGTCCAGTGCAAAGGCATATA
>PVKA01006721.1:66971-82092 GCA_004027165.1 Ctenomys sociabilis | reverse complement strand
TACCAAAACGTTATGAAAACAGTTTGCAATGTATTAATTCATCGAATGTGTATGGTTAAGGTGTCTTGAAACTGTCTGATTGACATTTGTATTTTAATAAAATAAAAATAAATGAAAAAAAAAAAAAGAAAACATGTTCTTGTAACTCAGCTTCTCTGAACAACAGTAACTGCCACTTTTGGTAAAAGTCATTCTATTTAAATAGACTCCACGGATTTAAATTATTCTATTGTTGTACGTTGCATGGATGAGTGTTTGTTTCCTACTCAAACTGAACCGAATACACACAGATGAACATAACACACTTCAACAAAGGGTAGTTTTGTGTGTTCTTGTAATCTAAGGAAACATAGAGCTTCAAGAGATGCCATTACATAGAGGAAAATATGCTAGACTCTGCATAAGACGTTCTGCTATGCACTGGTCCTGCCACAGCAGTGCCGCTCACTATTTACCAGCAAGGTTGCAGTCTTTGTTCTTTCTGTCATTCACAGGTCAGTTTGTGACTTTTTGAGCTGTGTGTCCTTTGTTGTCACTTTCATTTGTTCTTTTGTGAATTTTAACATTATACATTGATATTCAGGTTTCCATTTGAATATGACCAACTAATTCTGGATGCTGTCAAATTCCCTTCTGAATGTCTGCTGTAGCCACTATGAGTCTTTCATGGCTGTGTTATAACTTCTTTTATATTTATTCAATAACCTAAGACATTTTGAATATTATGACCTGATCCCCCCTCAAAACCTCCCTTTCCATTACCTCATCTTTGAGAAGCTGCAGTATGGAAAATGGCCAAGGGCATATATGAATAAGTTACATTGTGAAAAGCTTAGTTGAGCATTGTGAATGCAATCTTAGGTTCCCATTGGAGTTCAGAGAAAGGTTGTGTCTTAAACATATTTTCTACATTTCCTTAAGTATGCTGATTCCTAAGTAAACATTGCCTCATATTATGCTGATTCAATAGCATTTTTATTTAACAGTGTTTTATTCAATGCAAAATATCAAGATCCTTAAATAGATATGAAAAAGATGCAAATATTATAGACAGTGAGGCTATTAAAGAGCTACTAGGATGAAAGAAAGGAGAAAACAAGGAAGAGATATATATGTACATATGTATTACATAAACTGATATATAATTAATCTATATATAAACATATATGGACACACAAAGTAGCTAAGATAATTGTACTACTAATTTCCATTGCTTTATTGAACGGAACAGTTAATGCTCAACCTTTTGGACAAATTTCAAATGCTTATATCTGGTAATCTGAGCAGCTACTTTGAAAGTAACAATATGCAATACAACAACTTTGTTGATTTCCTATCATCTTGTTTTGAAGTTCTGCATCATTTCTATTGTTTTCATTTTTTTTGTTCTCTTTAAGATAAAAGAAAAATAAATAAATATTAGATGATGAAGTATTAAAAGAAATTATGATAATTGATACTGATGATTGTTATTAATGTAATCATTCACAGAATTACTTTCCCTTTTGTGTTGGTTCAAGCTGTTCTGAAGATGCAACATTACAACATTACCATTTGATGAAAACTTTTTTCTTTCTCTTTTGCTGAAACATCCCGTTAGAATCTTGCATTTTTATCCTTATGTGTTGTCTTTTGTCTGATTAATAAAATTTAAAATCTCATCCATTTTTATACACCCTTTCTCATATTTCAGAAAAAATGCATCAAGGTAAGTATAATGAAAAACATTGACCTTCTAGTATTTGTGTGTGTGTGTGTGTGTGTGTGTGTGTGTTTGTGTGGAAGAAAAATAGAAAAACATAGAACTCTAAGAATGGTGGGAGACCTCCACGCAAAGATGGAGCTTGGCACAGGGCAGGGCATATAATCCATCTGCATTATCATAGACCAAAATTCTTGAATGTTGCCATATGTTAGTATTTACTGATGAACTGTGGAAAGCTCAAGTGTCCATATTGTACTTCTTACCAAGGAAATCAGAATATTCAAACATTGGATGTAGACAGACATTTTTATTTTATTTTATTTTTTAAAGTGAGTATAAATTAGAATTAAATCAGAAAAAAATAAAAGTTATACAGAATTTCACTTAACAAAGTAATATGAATTTCACAGTATTTGTTGTAATACATAGTGCTGTCTTCTAACCAGTTATTCATATTACCAGATATATGAAAGTAAAAGTGGAAGAAAAAATAGAAAAAAATGTATAAGAAATGAAGAAGACAAAAAGGAGAAACAATTAAAAAAATGAGATGAAACAAATTAAAGCATAAAAACTGCTTCTTTCCATAGACCAGCAGAAATCCACAGTACACTTGTCCAGACCATCCTACTTACATACGTAGATACCTCTATTTCTCCCACTCCCTCTCCTGTCCTGCTCCTCAACTCAGTACCTCTTTGCTTTTCAATAAGTTCATGCCCTTTTCCCAGCATCTATTGTTCCCCTGAGATTCCATTTTTCTCTTTCAGGTTCTCAAACCAGTGAGATAATATGATGTTTGCATATGTTTGTTTGGTTTATTTCTCTTAAGAGTGTGTTCTCTAGTTGCATCCATTTACCAACAAAAGACTCAAATTTATCCTGTTTTACAGTTGAATAATACTCCATTGTATTAAAAATACTGCCTCTTCTTTATCCATTCTTCAATTGATGGGCATCTGGGTTGTTTCCAGGATTTAGCTATGACAAGCTAATAACATCCTTAGAGATTCTGAAGTACAACCAAGTTTGAGGACCATTTCTCTGGCCTATGAAAATTTTTCACTAAAGAAAGCATTACTATGGCAGTATAATGTATTAGGCTTGACAGACCCTGTTGGTTTTTAAATCAAAATTCAGCCCAATTGTGAGTGTCCACTTTAGACTCAGAACTATTCTGCTCAGTTTCTTTGAAACTGGTAGGTAAGTATGAGCGGGCTGCGGCCTGACTGCTGCATGCAGTGTGGAGTACAGACTGGAAGAAAGCAGCTGCAGTGGTGGCGAGGCCTTGAGTGTCCTTCTAGATTAGAGGCCATGGTGGCTCCTGTCAAAGCAATCGCAAGGGAGGTATGGAGAAGGCGGTGCTTGAGGACTAGTCAGGAGTTTCATCTGACAGGAACTGATGGCTGTACATTGCCTTGAGGATAAAGAGTTGTTAGAAATCACTCAGATTTCTGGCTTTAGCAATCTAAGACGAGGGCATTGTTTTCTGATATCTGAAACACTGAAAATAAAATATATTTTGGATGGAAGGTGATGTGAACTCCAGAGTGTCTAGGAAACCATTATAGGATGGTCAGACAAGAAATTCTGGAGGGTTCCCCAAAAGGAATGGTCAGACACAGGGGTAATCAGGAAATCCAAGGAAGGGGACAGTTCCAGGGAGAAATGGCATTCAGGACTGCGCCCTGAAGTTGAGCAGAGGAAGAGAAGCTCGCAAAGGCAGAGGTCATTCAGTAAAATGCCAACAGGATGGATATTCATGGAAGAAGAAAAGGGGGTTGTACACAGGATAGAAAGCGATCAGTGGGCTGAGCCATTGAATGACAAACATAGAACAATGAGTTTAGTGGCTTGACTTCTATAAGAGATGAATGAGATGAGTAGAAGGTTATTACACACAGGCTAGCCATGTCTATGAACACATGTGTAAACGTGCATGCTTTACGAATATTGTCATTTCTTCTAAATAACTTATAAATTCATTGAGACTAGGGTTATAATTATTATTTTACAGCAACAATACATAGCTGAATCTTAATTAATATATGACTGGTGGTTCAATAAATGGACATACATGATGTATTATTACTGATAAAAATACTTGGCAGAGTATTTTTTTTTTTAATGTTTCCTCTACTTTATTTCTCTGTAGTATCATTGATTGAAATGTTCTGTTACACTCACTTTTATCTAAGACAGGGTCTCACTATCCAGTTCAGGCTAGTGTTTTACTCACTTCTGTAGCCTGGAGGCTGGTCTCAAACTCACAGAGATACTCCTGTCTCAACCTCCTAAGTTCTGGGATTATAGGCATGAGCCATCACACCGGATTCCAGGGCCACGTTGGCAGGCCAGAATGCATGTGGGGCTCAGGATCAAACTTGGGACCTTGATCTTGCCAGATATGTATTTGTGTTATCTGAGTTATCTCCCAAGCCCCACTTCGTATAATGTTTGATGGGAACAGATCCTATGTTGCCAGATATTTCTGTCCACTTTTTTTTTTCCTCATACAACTAAAGCCACTAAAATAAAGAATGTAGGGCTAGGAATGTAGCTCAGTGGCATAGCACCCGCCTAGCAAGTGTGAGGCCCAGAGTTTGATTCCTGGTACCCAAAAAGAAAATAATAAAAACAAGACCAAATAACGTCCCTCTGGAAGGATGTAAAAGTACTATTTGTGTACTGTATACTTTAAATTCTGAATCTGAGGAATATAATGATGTTGCTGATTTCCAAATGTTAGAAATAATTTCATAAATCTAGTACAGTGTTATTTTATCATAAAATATGTTTATTGGATGTCTTAGTTACTTTCTTCATTGCTGAGACAAAATACCTGACATCAAAAGTTAAAGGAGGAAAGGTTTAGCTCATAGTTTGTAGAGGTCCATCGTTGGCTGACTCCAAGGCAGGGTCGTATAAGTCTCCACCCTAAGAAGCTCCAAGATGGCCTTCATAGGGGACAAAGAATTCCATTGGACAAAAGGGAGCAAAGTAAGCAATGGTGACCATGGGTCTTTGTGTCCCTGACATCTTGTCCAGGCTGCTCGGGGTACACAGCACTCACACACTCAGTCTTAGTGCCCTTGATACTACCATTGCACCAATCACAGTGTTGCAAACTCTAGATCCAGCCACCTCTGAAACAAGCTCACCCATCACTGCATGAGGCTTTGAGGGAGCACCTGAATACACGCTACCAGCTTACAGATTGAGTTATGTACACATATTGTGGTGGACTGACAACTGGAGATGAAGTTGCAGTATCCAACTGAGTTTGCTAGCATGGTGATGGGTGTGGGAGGCCCATCTCAGCATTGTTGCCAGCAGAATAAGAGGCAGAACTAGAGAGGAAGTTCAGAGCTGTTGGGAGCATTTGGGAGCTGTTGGTTCTCTTGGGATTGTTGGTTCTCTTAGAAAAGCTTGTCATGCTGGCTTTCCTGGTGAGTTCAGCTATTCTTATCCTCAGTGGAGCTCAGGACCTTGTTATTGTTGAGAATGGATGTGGTACTTTTTGGAAAAGCTCTGGCCCTTACTTTGAGCCTTGGTCCTGCTTCCTAGATCCAGGGCAGACTCCTCAGCCTACTAACGTAGATCCTTTGTCCCACTGGCACAGAATTTCTAGCTTTCACTGCTGATCTTAGGCCTTCCCAGAGCAGGTCCTTGAAACCAGCCTGTGTGAGACATTGTTGTGGGCTCTTGGTCTCCAGTTGGACCCATTGGAGGAGGTTATTATGGGCTGTAGGTTTCCAGCTGGACTTATGCAGGAAATTATTATGAAATCCCTGCCCCAATTTGGATTCTTTGGGTCATTTGTGTGTGGACAGATTTCTACATTCTTTTTGTGCTAGACTGATTGGGTGATCCTTATAAAGTTATTCTATCAATGACATGTCCTGTATATGTATTGTGTTCCTTGCAAAACCCAGACTACAACACATCAACCTCAATGAAGAAAACATGTACTAACAAAAGTTGTATTTAGTACAAAACATGTATCAGCACATATAGAAAAAATCATGGTGTTTCTTTATATTTTGGCATACATACTTTCAGTTCTATGAAACATTGTAAAATGACAATTCCATTATAACAATACCATTTTCTACATTAATTTTACTCATTTTTGTCAGACACTGTACTGAGACCATTTCTCCAAGCCAAGTGATCTCAAATGATGCTTACACAGTTTCAGCTCCATAATGTTTCAGCAGGTTATGTGGTGTCGTCAGTTTCTAATGGACTTGAAGTATTCATCAATCAGTCCTTCATTGCACGTGCCTTGCTCATGTTTGTATTACTACTCATGCAAGCCACCCTGCTGCACTCCTAGACATTATAAGCATAGCACACACAGTGGCATATGGTGCATGTATTTGATATGGACATCAAATGACTGTATTAATAGCATACTCACATGCTATCTTGTGTGTTCCTGCCATATGCTGGTAGCATAGCTCTTCTCATATCCTGTTATCATATTTATTGATTGCATCATTTTCTATTGTGCTCTCTTATTGTTTTGCTTCTAATGGCCCCAGGAGCATTAAAGCACCTTATATAAATACAGACAGAGTGAAGTGTGTTGTGGGCCATCCCATCCAAGGTTGTCTAAGGACACCAAGACATGCACACAACGAGTTGTCTGTGGACACATTGTGCATACAGCCATGCCGTTGAGCTGCACATGACTTGTATATGCAATTCACCTGCAAGTTTGAGTCAGAATTTACTTAAGCAGACTTTTAAATTCTTTAATACTATAAACAACACTGAAGGGCATATCCTTGAAGCTAAATCTTTGCATACAGCTTTGATTTCTGGAATAAAAATCAAAGTGTTTTTAGAACTGAAATTGTTGGAATAAAATGCAGGGATATGAAGTGTGATAAAAATACAGTGAATGTTTAAGAGAATTTTAAAAACTGCTACTATTATCTGTCCCCTCCAGAACATCCCATTGCTCTGCATGCATATCCTGTCGTGCTTGCCACTTCCTAAAGCAGTTCTTGAGATCCCTTTCCATGAGTGCCTTTAGCTGTGCAGTCATGGCTGCCTCTTGGCGCTGGATATATTCACACTATTTATCTTTCATGAATATTTTGACACTGGGGAAGAGGCAGAAGACACGCAGTGTCAGATTCAGCGAGTAAGGTAGAAAACACCCCACGGTGTTCTTCAAGCCTGCCTTTCTGTCGGACAGCACCAGGTAGCAGCATTCATCCTGTTTCTAATTGCATCTTGTAAAGACACTTGCTAAATAGTCCCAGACCTGCTTCAGAAAGTTCAAGAACTATGAGGTGAATGTGGTAAAAGCCACTGGGGGTGTTTTGAAAAAGATTAATTATAATATGTCTTTTACTATTATAATAAAGTCTTTGAATTTAAGCATTCATTGTACATTTGTGTAGCATCTCATTGTATTAAGTGCCACCAAACTGTCATCATGAAAAATTTGCACAAGTAATACATCCTGAATCCAAAAAAAGTTTAACAAAAAAAGAACGTAAGGATTACTTTTAATCTCATAGACCTGAGGTCATATGTATGTTATAGAATCTCTCTCTCTTTTTAAAATTAATTTTATTGAGAAACAAATAGCAATGAGACACTTTCAAACTTGATTAGTAGGACAGTTTTAATAATTAATATATTGCATATTGTTGTGCTAGTGGTTATTCACTATACAAGATGCAGACATGATATCCAGTCCACAAGCACTATTAGAACAAATCTTTCTATTCATTGAATTAAGAGAATGTAGCTGTCTATCTATCCTATTTTGAATATACAGACACAAAATGGTCTTTGATTTGTATAAACTGTTTTTGTTTAGTTTTGTTAGAGAAGGGTATTCCATTGTCATTTAAATATTGTAGGTGCATGAATTCAGCAAAATATTCCAATTTAGTCCAGTAGTCCATAATAGTGGGTTTTCCATAAGACACGTACTGATCATCTTACTAAATGTGCCAAGACTTTATCAGTTATCACTTTGGAAGACTTTTATAATCCATGACATGTTATATACATATGACATGTGATATAGTATGATATAAAGGAAATGTCACTATAAAATAGGCTCACTAATAATTTCCTATTTTCTTTATAGAGGTACTGCACATTGACTCTTTTACCATTTGTATTTTTAAATTAGATTTGTAAAAGTGTTTCTCTTTCATTATGATAGAACATCATTCCCTGAATATATTTGGAAAATTATTACTACTGTATGGGTAAAATTTTGATTTTATATAGGTCAAATGTAACATTTTTACTGACATCTTAAAACTTCTAATACTTTCTCAATACTTTTTAGAGAGTATTTTTTGCTTTGTCTAAAATCTGATGAAAAGTAGTTAAATAGCGATTAATGCTTAATTTTTTATCAATTTTGCATGCCTGTACCTGGTTAGGTAAACTACTTCAAAGATAACAATATGCAATATAACAGCCATTGTTAATTTCCTATCATTTTGTTTTGAAATTCTGTATCACTTTCAATGTTTTTAAAAAATATTCTCTTTAACACAAAAAAGAGTACTGTTTATGATTATGCTTTTTGATCCATTATTTTTACAAGACAATATATGGTGCAAACCTGTAATCATGCACTCAGAAGGAGGCAGAAGGATCACCATGAATTTAAGGCCAGTCTGAGCAACAGAGAGAATTGAGAAGCAACCTGAATTACAAAATGAGCCCCTGTCTCAAAAAATGAAAAGAAAGACAATATATGTAGCATTTCATCAAGTACTCTATAATACTAATTATTGTATTGTATAATTTCATTTTTAATAATTGAGTCTTACTATTGTTAATATATCTGGCACTAATGAGCTGATATTTAAGTCAAAATTATGCTCCCTAACTGGGGTTTGTAATTGTAAGTGTCATGGTGCTGTGCTTCTGTTTTTGTGTCATGCACTTGTGTGTGTGTGTGTGAGTCTGTGTGTGCGCGCACGTGTCTGCATGTGCTACACCAAATTTTGGCAACATGAAAATACTAACCTTTAATCCAAGGGACAAATACAATATTTTCAAAGTTTTACTGATTCTTAAGTAACAGAGTAGTTTTCTTTCTCGAGACAGTCTTGTCTGGTCTTGCCTGGACCTGACCTGTGTTTCAGCCATCACTCCTGATCTGCTGTGATTCTTACTTAGCGTACATCCAGCCCAGAACCACAGTGTGACTCATCACAGAGCTTGCCCAGAGTCCTCACAGTCCCCTGCCTCACCTGAAAGCCCTGCTGTCTTCTCAGCTCACCTCCCCTTCTTGATTCTGTCTCCTGTATCTGCCAAGCAGACCCCAACTAGGTGTCTTCCTTCAAGGATATCTTACCTCAAGGGCCATCCTGGCATATAGCATGAAATAGAACGTCCCCTTATTTTTTCTTAAATCAGCATATTTAGAAGTTCCTCCATGGGGCCCTATGGTAAGGATTTTCCTGTTACCTCAGCCCTCAAAACCACACTCTGAAATATGTAAATACACTTAACCTTGTTTTGCAGGTGTGAAAGAAGATGCAAAGGCGTTGGACGTAACCTGTCCTACTCACATAGCTGAGGAGTAGCATAGTGGGGCGTGAGCCAGGACAAAGTCTGGACCTTCAGGCTCTGCTCCTGTGCTCCGCTCCTGCCTGCACTCTGACTGGCCCGGAGCTAGGACTAACCATTTCTCCTGCCTTTAGCACTCTTGGTTCCCTCTCTTCCCTTCAATCATGCTCTGCTCAGGCTGTATTCCTGCCATCCCTGAACCCTGGACCACACCAGGCATTCACAGACTCCCAATAGTGGAATTTCTTTTTAGTGAATGAGTTTTTGTCTAGATGTCCTCCAAAGCCTCATGTGGTCACAGGTGGGACTTTTTCAGAGGTGGCTGAATCTAGTGTACAATTAATTCAGGGCACAATGATGGAATTAAGGACGGGTGATTACTTAGTCAGCCCACTGCTTGGTTCGGCACCACCCTAATCCCAGTATCCTGGAAACCTCAGAAGGAGCCCTGACTTCTCCTTTCCTTTGCTTGCTTTTTCTGTCTTTTTCTCATCACCAACTGGTTCTGTTCTGTGTCATTCCTGTTAAGCAAGCCTGCCTTTGAACCATCTAATTATAGACTGAAATCTCTACATACTGTGAGCTAAATAAATTTTCCTACCTTAACTGGATGTTGGGTATTTTGTCTCAGGAACAAGAGAAAAGTAATTGAAACAATGAATACTGAATAAAACAATCAGGAAAGTGATTTGAGCAGAGACATTTGTTTTAGGAGTAAAGTTTTAAAAGTTTCGAAGAGTTCTCTTATCATGTTGTTCTACTGGGTTCTTTATATTCTCAATCTCTCCATCTGTAGTCATTTCTATTTTCTATTTTCCTAGAAATTAGCTTTCTAGGGACCCCTTATGTTTATTGTATGCATGGAATGCTAAGGGTTTAAATATTACCAATTTGTCTGAAAACCTATCTCACTTGTCGTAATTTTTCCTCATTAATTTTCTTTATTTTAAACTTAGGTATAGTTACTATAATTTTTCTTTATATAATAGTGAAATTACTCGATGATGAATTTGCCTTGCATTTTAGTTTGGGGCATACACTATAATCCTTTTCTTTTGTATTTAGTACAGGGTATACAGGGACTCACTACATAGATCAGATTTGTAGTGATTCTATTTTTCAGCCTCCCAAGTGCTGGGATTACAGGTGAGAGCCACCACGCCCAGTCTCAATCGCTGCATCAGCGCACCCTGGGGGCAAGACCAGATGGTACGTGGAGCTGGGGATCAAACCCTGGTCCCTGTGTTTGCCAAAACAAGTGCTTTAATCCACTCAGCTATCTGGAATAATTCTTATATTTAGCGTATCACTATTATTACTTCCTAAATAACTTGTAATTGCAGTTTTAACTATTTTTTATGAACAGTAACTTAAAAACTTCCTCAAAGGATGCCCTAATTTAGTTATTGTTATTATTATTTTTTTTATTGCTGGGTCAGTTGCATGATAATCAGATGCAGAGTGGCTGCTGAAAGGCATAATGCCTCATACTTTTGTCAAGGAAATACAAAAAGAATTCATATCATTCCTAAAGTTTATTCATCAGTATATACATTTAATTTAGTGACCCATTGTATGCTTTGTTTTCTTTATCATTTTTTTCTCTTCTTTTTTTTTTTTTTTTTTTTTTTTTTTTTTTTTTTTTTTTTTGATACTGGGAATCAAACTCAGGACCTTGTGCTTACCAGGCAGCACATATATTAGCTTTATCTACAGCCCTAGTTTGGTTTCTGTACCACTAAAAATACATAATTTTGAATTATACAATTATTTTTAATTATGTAAAATTATTCTTTTATTTACTAAAATGGCAACAGCTTTGGTACACTGTACCTCATGTGAGACCTTACCTGTATTTTCTCAGTATCATAGTAATCCAGTAGAATCTTGATTAATGAATAAGCTGAGGCATAGAAAAATTTAATGTCTTCAAAATCAGATGGCTGATGGAAGAATATACACTCAGACTTAGTGTATTCAAATCTGACAGTCTTGATCATAAACTACATTATGTACTACATAATACATCAACTGGGAGGTTAGTATCTGTAAGCAATACTCACCTACAAAAGAGACTTCCAATTTTAAAAGCAACTTCATATGCTGCTCTCTATAGAGTGTGTTTAAAATACTTCATCAAGCCACTAAGATTTTATAAACTACTTTATATGACTGTATACTATTTCACATAGTTAATGTTTTACAAATTATTTAGTCATCTCTAGTTTCTGTATAGCAAATATTCCCAACCAATTTCTTGGTCATATATATTTTTATTAGCCGGGTGTGGTGGTGCAGGCCTGTAATCCCAGCACTCGGGAGGCTGAGGCAGGAGGATGGTTGTGAGTTCGAGACCAGCCTGAGCTGCAAAGTGAGCTTAAGGCCAGCCTGAACTGCACAGTGAGACCCTGTCTCAAAAAGACAAAAAATAAAAAATAAATAAAAAAATATATTTTTATTGATGGTCATTTGATGACAACATAACAGACAAGTTATGTGTCCACCCAAAAATATTTCTATGTGATAAAATATTAAAGTGAAAAGCAAACTCAAAATTAGTATACATGGTACTATTATTTCATCTATGTTTTTAACCTTCTCTGGAGAAATGCTGTGCCAAGTAGATGTGATGCTGCTGCTGAAACAGATCCCATGTTTCTGTGTCTTTGCTAATTTTTGTCATTTTAAAGAATGGTCAATAATTTTATAGGTAAAATTGTTCTATTTTTCTAGGATCATTCACATTCTAATTTAGAATGTAATCAAAGCATCCCTTTTGCATTAATTACATTTGGGGAACCATTTTGTAGAGTTTACACACATAGGTTCAGCATATATGGGATTAATACCCTCACTAAATTATCTTAATATGCTGTATTATGTAAAAGGAGACACTTCTCTCCCAATTAGCCCTCCTAGTTATTATTATTGGATGTTACAGTTTTTTATATTTCTTTTTTAGTCCTAAAAATTAGGCAGCTGCCATAGTTAAAATTGGTCTTCAAATGAATCCGCTTGTGATTACATTTTTATCTATAGTGCCAACTTATCAATAATGGCTATTTCATTTCATGCTTGAGATAATTTCTGTCTCAGTTACTCTTCTCTCTTCGCTGGGACAAATACCCAACATTCAAAATGAAGGAAACAAAAGTTTATTTAGCTCATAGTTACTGGAGGTTTCAGTGCAAACTCAGCTGGTTCCAAGGCAGAGTGGCACACCGCAGAGGAGCAGTTCATGGTGGTGAAATACAGCAAAACAGCAAAAGTAAATGGGAAGAGGAGCAGCTACAGAGAGAAGGTCTATCTCCCCTAAGTTGCATTCAGGCCATCCACCCCAGGCTGGGTGAGACACTCACACCCATAATCCCAGTGGATCATGAGTTAATCACAATCTCTAGAAGTCTGCCCCATGATTGCATGAGGTCTCGGGGAATAGCTAGACACAAACCATAACAATTTCACTCATTAATATTTTGTGGTGTTCTATCATGCTATGGATTATGAGCTGAGGATATTATTGAAGCGATGGTAACAGAAACTGATTTGTAATGCTTCTATATTTAACTTTCTTTTATAGAATGCTATCTATTTCTTTCAAAGGAATTTTTTTAAGGCTTAAGAAATAATTTCCAAATTTTTCGCATACTAGTATGGTTAGTATCAATGACTCTATGGACTTTGCCTTTTGACTAGCTATTTTGATGAAAGAGATTTATGGATTTCAAAATTGTGACTATATAGTTTACACAGCAGTCCATATATTAAACTTTCCATGATAATGATAAAAATTATATATAACATATTTTATATGTTAAATATATAATGCATAATATATTATACACATATTAAATATAAACATATATTATACACATATTACATATAAACGTATAATACATAATACATCATACATATATTATAAGTAAATATATAATACATAATATATTATACATATATAATTTCTATTCTGACTTGCTGATTCTGTGGATCAATATTTACTTAGATCTATTTTTGTCTTATTTATAAAAGACAGTTATATTTGGATGTATTTATGTTTGTATGGTATGTGATTATTGTTTTCTTGTGCAAGATTATTGTTTTCAGGTAGCTGTAATGGTGGGATTAGTATTGGAACACGTAAAAAAGGAGCATAATCTATTTGTACATTGTGGTTTTTGTCTTAATAGGATAATGTAAAAGAGGCTTAGTCTTTCTACTTAAAATTCTTTATCTTATATTTGGCCTAATAAAATAAACCAATGGAATGGAATAGAAAACCACAAGGCATAATACACATACATAAGACTTTATATGTTACAGAGCTTCCATTACAAGTCATTACAAGTTGATAGACCATTTAATAAGACTATGCAGGCAATTCTATATACAATTATGTAAAATAGAATTTCAAGCTCATACTTGATACAAAAATCAATTTCAGGTAGATTTATGGCTTAAATATGAAAGAAAATATTTTATTTTAAAAGGGATTTTGTATCATATCATTTTAATAGAGATTTTTAAATTATACATAGGTCAAAATAGGAAACTGTAAAAGTATTAATATGTTTGATTATATTAAAGATGACTTTCCACTAAAAATATAGAAGTAAAAATGACAGATCACATAAAGGGAAAAGGTATTTTCAAGATCACAGTGAATAAAAACTAACACTCATGAATTATAAACAGCAACTTAAAAGCAATGAAGGTAAAACTAAAGAATTATGCTATAAGAATTGCAAAAGGATGTAGGGATGGTGAATCAGCAAAATCACTGACAGTCATGCACGTGAAAACAAACTGTAGCTGGTTGTTTTGGAGGACCCTGAGGCCTTGGCAAGCTGCAGTGGCACAAAGGGACATAGAGTTCAAGGCATGAAGGGCGATCCCTAGAAAGGGGGAGGTTGACAGTGTGCAGCACAGGCCAGTGGGGCTTATCCAAAAGACTCAGATAGATCAAATATATTACTAGACCTTCAGACCACTTATCCAGAACCATTAGCGTGCACCTTTAAAACCTCTGTCTTCATACCTGATTGGCTGACGGAGATCACTGGAGACCTATACTCCTGAAGACAGGCTGTTGAGGCACAGGAAGGCATTAAGGATAGACGGTGGTTTTTAAGTGTCTGAGTATCTTCTGGAGCTCAATTAGAGCACCGGGTAAGCAGGGGCTCATTATAGCTCTGCTCTTCTCTTGTTGTAAGATGAAGATGTAGGTTAGAGTTTCACAGTGTAATCTGTACATGGAAATGTGCTCCTCCTAAAACAGAGGAGCTTCTTAGGCAGCAAAGGAAACCCTGCCTGGGCCTTTGCTGACTACAAGACTCACAGCGTGTCTGTTTATCTCTCAATGGCAGGTGTATTAGTTACCTTTCCCATCACGACACACCATGCCCCGCACTCAAGACCACAGAAAGGAAAGGGTGATGGAGCTCACAGTTTTAGGCGATTCAGTCCATGGTGGAGGCAGAAACTGTGAGGCAGAAGCATCATGAAGGAAGGGCAATGCAGAAAAAAATGTGCTAAGCTTGTGGCAGCTGAGAAACAGAGCAGGGGTGGCACCACAGCGGCGGAGGCCAAGGATCAGAAGGAGACCAAAGCTACGCCTCCATGGCCCACCCAGACACACGCAGAAAGTGCACCACTTTTTTTATTTTTTAAATGTGTTTGGGACAGGGTCTCACTACACAGCTCAAACTTATAGTGACCCTCTTGTTTTCAGCCTCAGGATTGCAGGTGTGCTCCTCCATGCTCACTACACAGCTCAAACTTATAGTGACCCTCTTGTTTTCAGCCTCAGGATTGCAGGTGTGCTCCTCCATGCTCAGTCTCCTCGACTCAGGGTGC
>PVKA01006721.1:36578-66871 GCA_004027165.1 Ctenomys sociabilis | reverse complement strand
AGAGGCTTGCGATCTCTCCAGATTAAGGCATTTTTTCCTCTTCTACTCCTCCTTTCTTAACACTTTCCATTTTCCCTTCGGTTTTCTTACTTTCTTTGATACAGTAGCTGAAACCTAACCCATGCTGGAAGGCCATCAGCTGCCTAAGAACAAGCGCCTTGGTGATATCTGTGTGAAGGAGTCCTGGTCCACAACAGGAGACTCACCGGATGGTGCGGGCAGTGTGACAGCCACATCTGCAGTCACCATTGCGCTCCACACGGGGGAGCCCTGCAGCGGCTCTGTTGTGCGGCACTGTTTCCAGGGAACTCCTAAATTTTGCTCTGGTCCTCGTCATTTCTGTTCCTGTTATCAGATGTTTCCCCTGCGTTTTTTAAGTTTTTCTACTTATCTGGAAATTTGAAACTTTGATCTAATTCTGTGTAAAAGCCTGTTCCTCTCCTGTGCAAAACCAAATCAAATGATCAAAGTTAGAACATTATTAACATTTTTCAAAGCTAAAGCATCTAAGATAAGCTTATTATGCATTATTATCTTATTTCATGATAATAGCTTTCTTTGAATATATTCTTTCTTTCTCTCTCTCTCTTTTTCTCTTTCTCTCTTTCTTTCTTTCTCTCCCTTCCTTCTTTCTTCTTTTTCTTTCTTTCTCTCTTTCTTTCTTTCTTTCTCTCCCTTCCTTCCTTCCTTCCTTCCTTCCTTCCTTCCTTCCTTCCTTCCTTCCTTCTTTCTTTCTTTCTTTCTTTCTTTCTTTCTTTCTTTCTTTCTTTCTTTCTTTCTTTCTTTCTTTCTTTCTTTCTTTGATACTGGGGATTGAACTCAGAACCTTGCACTGAGCTATATCCCTGCCTCTGAATATATTTGCTTTAGCAATTATTTTAGCGCTTCAGTGAACTTTTAATGATAACTGAAGTCACATGTTTCTCATTTTTATGTTTTTGTTACATATTTTATTATTCTATATTTATAGTTTTATAGCTCAGACAGAAATAGTTGAGAATTTTTTCAAGAAAGGCATTAAAACTAATACATTATTAAATATATTATTTTGATGTCACATGGTGAAAAAGTTTGTGAAGCAATGGACTTGATAATTAACTTAATGTAATGATCATGCAGTATATTCATATATAAAAACATCACATTGCATCTCATAGGTAAATCCAATTATATTTGATAATTAACAATGTGAAAATAAATCACAGCTGCATTTTAAAATTTAAATTACAGACAACAATTCTTATATATAGATATAGAAAGACCCAGGGACATTCTTGTTGACAGGTAAAAGTGCAGTATATGGGAATTTCCTGTTTTTTTTTTTTTTTTTTTTTTTTTTTTTTGCGGAACTGGAGATTGAACTCAGGCCCTCGCCTTTGCCAGGGAAGTGCTTATTCTGCTGAGCCATCTCCCTGGCCCTTCCTGTTTGATTTTGAATCAAATCTTTGACAATATATTTCTTTATCTTAGGATTGCAGAAGTTCCCTCACTAGCTATCTGGACCAAAGTGATTTTTCCTGAAAAGAAGAGATCAGGAAAAAAGCCACAGCATTCAGTTACGTTGTAAATGACGCTCATTTCAGGATGCTTGGGATCGCACACAGAGGAAGAAAATCAGGTAGGCTTGGAAAGAAGACCCAGGGAATCTCCAGTTCTACAGAGAGCAGAAGAGGAGCAGGGGGCACAGGAGACTGAGAAGTGAGGAAGGAGGTAAGTAGGAGGGACAGCTGTCACATGAGGGAGGGAATTCCCTAAAGTAAAGAAGTAACTCAGGACCTTACTGGTGAGCTCCAGAATGATGCTAGAAGTATAGAAATGATGACGCATTGTTAAGAGAGTAATTGGTGGGACAGACAGAGAGACAGAGACAGTGACAGAGACATAGAGAGATAGATGGAAAGCAACAGAGTAAGGCACAGAGACAGCAAGAAAGACAGACAGAGAGGACCAAGAAGAAAAGAGGGAGGATGAGGGGGAAAGGATAGAGAAGAAAGGAGACAGGAGAGAAGAGAGGGAGAAGAGAGAAGAGAGGACATGAGAGAGGAGAGGAGAGGAAAGGAGAGGACCAGAGAGGGTAGGGGAGGACAGGAGAGGACAGGAGAGGGCCAGGGAGGGCAGGAGAGGACAGGATAGGAGAAGGAGAAGTCTTAAAATGCAATTTTCAAAGACATGTCATTATTAATTTTGCTTTATTGTTGAATATTCAACTATGTTTAGAATAGTAAAAGAAAGACTTCTTGGGCTGGGGAGATAGCTCAATGGAATAAGTGCTTGCCTGGAAAGCATAAGGTCCTGAGTTTGATCCCTCATACCGCAAAAAACAAAAAACAAAACAAAAAACAAAAAAAAAAAAAAAAAAAAAAAAAAAAAAAAAAAAAAAAAAAAAAAAAAAAAAAAAAAAAAAAAAAAAGAAAAAAAGGAAGAAAGGCTTCTTTTTCCACACCTTAATGGTTGTAAAATTCTGCTGTGGCCCCACATACTTTTTATTATATCATCCAAAAATATTAATTGTTTCAAAGACACACTGATAGTCTTTAATATAACTATACTATTAAGTTAAGCTCCTCCATTAATTCCCATCTTATTTTGTTTTTATTTTAGAGTCTCAATTCTATATTTTTCCTAAATTTTGTTCATTTCATAGGCTCTCATATTTTTGGTTTTTTTTTTATTCTATGGGCATGAAAAAAATACTACATATTATGTAACAGTTGTATGGAAAATTAAGTTTATGTCCAATGGATTATATTACTTGTAATATACAAATTTATCTTGCGGTTCTATTTTATTTTGTTTCACATATTATGAAGATATTTTTTAAATACATGCAAATTTTTAACTTCTTACAGGTGCTTTGAAAATTGACATGTTTTAACAATAAGTGCTAGTGCAGTTTACATTAAAAGGAATTTATTTTGCCTAAAAATTACCTTCATTTAATATGGTGTAACTACAATTTTTGTCAATATTTTCATTTTTATCTTTTGAATCTTTTTTCTTTCAAACATCGCTTTATCCTATCTCACATTAACTGTATTTTAGAGGATTTTAATTATTGATTAATGCACTTGGATGACTTGCGATTGGAATTTTAAAAATAGCAACATGGGTTAGTACCATATCTAATTTCTTTATTTACCTTGGTTCCAGGCGTTTTTGAAACTTTCCTGTCAGATATCAATAAGCCTGATTTGAGATCCTCTGTCTTGTTCCTGTGGAGATTAGGACTTTCTTTCTTTCTTTCTTTCTTTCTTTCTTTCTTTCTTTCTTTCTTTTTTTTTTTTTTTTTTGGTACCAGGGATCAAACTCTGGACCTTGTGCTTGCCAGCAAGCACTTATTCCTCTGAGCTATCTCCCCAGCCCAGGGAATTTCTATAGAGAAACTATTATAAAAGAATCCCTAATATTAACAGTTTTTAGATCACACATTAAAAGTTTACTCAGATTTCTAAATCTAACTGAGGACCTTCAGATGATGGAACATTCCAGAAGGAGTGAGTTTCCCCCAAGGGCACAGTCCAAACTTACACAAGTAATTTGTGTGAGCTCCTTCTGGGTAAGGGGCTAGGTTATTCTTTATTATAGTCTAGAGCTCAAGGTTTAACCATCAGAAGGCTGGGGAGATAGCTCAGTAGAATAAGCACTGGCAAGTTCATGGTCCTGAGTTCAATCCCTAGTACCGCAAAATAAATAAGTAAGTAAACAAACAAACAAATAAATAAAAAAGATTAAACCATTAGAGATTTTGGGTCTGCAGAGACTTGTACTCCAGCGTGCACCCTCCATGAGGTTTGCCTTGCTCTCCCTCACACCCTTGTCATTGAATGCTGTATGCAACTCAAGATTTGCAGACACCCTCTTCATAGCTGTCTGTCCCAGGGCAATTCCAGAGTGTGCCCTACTGCCTGATACTCCTACATGTTTTATGATAGTTTCATGTTTTATCTCCATTTTTTAAAGAGGAAAGAGAGCTCAACATAGCAATGAAACTGAGTCTCAGAACAGTCTCCTAGGACAGTTACAATGGTTGATACATTGTGTACTGTCTTCCTAGCAGTTATTCCAAGTAGATACAGGCATGATGTCTTGTCTATACATAATTAGCACAAAACTCTCTTTTTTCACACTTTAACTTACTCAAGTCTTCATGTATTTGAGAGCAGGATATGTGTAGGCTACCTAGCCCACTGCATGTCTTCTAGAAAGAGTTTCAAGTTGCACACACATTGAACCTAAGTAGAACATCAAGCTTTTGAAACTGTTTCTTATCAACTATATTTGGAAATGACCTTGAACTGCAAATAAAAACAAAATCAAAAACAAACAGCAGCCAGAGAAGAATCACCTCACGTCTTCTCAAGTGTGATTTTTGCCTCTTTGATGTTTACTTGTTTTTCTGTGAGATCTTAAGATGATAGCACATCCTTATGGGAACTGGATTTGCTACAGAAAAGTTTTGAAGCACTGATGGGAGAGAACAAAGCTCAGTTAATTTGCTTCTTCAACTGGAGGAGCAAAATCCAGGGGGACAAAAGCTCTGGGGCTTTGGAGCACCATCTCAGTGAAAAGGCCTGGTGCTTTTCGAGGAAAATGGAGTACAAGAGGGCCAGCAAAAGATAAGATAAATGTGGCAAAAATGATGGCATTTTCATATTTCTGAATGTATTAGATGGTTTAATATATCAAATATTCAAATATACACATTAAGAATTTAAAGCAATGTTTTTGAAAGACTGTTTCAATTATGTGTGCACTAGATGACTACTTCAAATTAGAAATCCTCTTTGTTGTTTGAACCACATCATTTCATTTATTTAAGAGTGGTGGCTATTTTTATTGGTTTTAGAAAACATCAAGTGAATGATTCAGCTTCATTATTCTAATTTTGATCTAAATATTGGACTCAATTAAAAGTAAAATATAAAGATCTCGAAATGATAACACAGTTCTTATTTGTGAGGGTCTTGGTCCTTATATTAAATAAAAGACCTTAAAATATATAATATTGTGTTGGAATATATGGACAAATGCTGGAAACTTGCATTTTCTTTACCATTCATATTTTGTGGTACATGTGTGTCTACAATTACCAGTTCCAAAGATGGAGTTGATTGCTCCTTCCCCACCTTTATTATTCCCCGGCTTCAACACAGGCAGAGAAACTGCTTCCCACTCAACTCCTGTGGCTTGCAAATCCTCTGGGTAGTTGCATAGCAACTGCCACTCAACTTCACCTGCGAAAGGTTAGTGCAACATCTTTAATTTTTTCTTAAACTATTTTCAATCTAGAAATAAGCAAGCCAGCTGGTAGCCTTCTAAACAGAGCTGCCAAGATCAGTTGTTTTTTTGTTTTTTTTAAACACAACAGTATAGTTTTCCCAATTATTGCAACTAAATATGTATTGGAAAGAACACACTCTGGAAAGGGGTAGAGAACATGAAATCTAGTCTTTCTGGTGCCGGTTATTGGTCATATGATTCTAATCATCTCCTTTCCTTCTTCTTGGCCTGAGTTCTTTCCTTCATGGAATTAAGTAATTAGATGATGTGATTATCTAGATTCTGGTGGCCACTTGGAGGGAAGCCCTTGGGAGGGCACAGTACAATGTGGCCTCATGCATTTCTCCAAGGCTGCTCTGTTGTGTAATTATCCCTCCCCTTGTATTCCATGAACATGGTGTCTTTTGGAGGATATAAAATACGCCCCATCCACTGTGCTCTAATATTTAAAGAAATGAGCGTGAAACATCCATGTCCGATGTTTTCATGAATGATTTCTGAATCTCTGCTTCTCTGAAGCTCAGGATGGTTAGGCCCATTTGTTGAGGTAGCATGATAAATAAGGGCCAGACTTGGACCGAGAATAAGAGGTCCAACTCCTCAAGCCCCTTCAGCCAGGTGTCATAAGGTCTCTCTCATTTGTTTCTAAGGACTTGAGTGTGCATAGAGGAAACCAAGTCAATTCAATGTGGTTTAAGAATTATTTAAAAATAACAGCTTAAGTAAATAAAGGTCTGCATATATATAATGCATGAGGCTTCAGCTCTTTGCTCTCTTTGTTCCTTCTGCATCTGTAAAGTGTGCTTTAGCTTCTGTCTAAGAGAAGTCCACACTCCACTTGGTAATGCGCTGATCCTAAGTTCCAAGCCTTTGGGATCTAGACTACATGTTGTGCCCTCTCCTAAAATTCATGTATGAACACCATGATCTGTGATGTAGTGACATCAAGACAAAGACTTTGAGAGACCCTCAAGACATGAGAGCATGTCTCTCATAAACAGGACCAATATACTTTTGGAAGAGGTGTGAGAGTGACCATGTCAGCCTCCTGCTCATGTGAGAATGTCACCCAAGGGTGGTTATCAGTATGCCAGAACCAGGCTCCTCAGACAACAAATGTGCCAGCTTTTCACCTTGGACTTCCCAGCTCTCATCACTTATGAGACCTAACTATTTGTCATGTAAATCGCCCAGTCTCTGATTGCTATTACAATAGTGCAGACAAACTAAGATACTAATTTCAGAAGCCTCCTGTGAGATCGTTTTCCCCAGGATTTCAAGATGAGGGCATGATATGAAGTGCTGTCATGTTAACTTGAGTCATCTGCCCAGGGTCCTTGTAACCAGTGGGACCTCAGAGTTCTATCTCTAGGTGTGGTTTGCTTGCTCCACCCTGGGCTATATGAGGCTAGTGTTGACCTCAATGGGTGATGACGATGGAAACAACATTCCCCATGGGCTGGGAGAAGAAAATTAGGGCACCATCAGTGAAAACACGTAGATGCCTGATTAATAAAACCCACTGTTTCTCCGTGTCTGATGTTTTCACTTCAAACTTGAGATGGAACAGCTGTCAGTGTTGCACTCAGAAATGATGCAGCCAGAGAAGAAACTCTAGGTTTTGAATCTCTTTATTCTCTGTGTGTCTGTATTTTTCAGCTAAGCTGACTGACATTATATTGAGACAATTGTCTGTTGCCAGGTTGTAGCTCTGGTTGATATAAGGAAACATTTATTTTCTATAAATTACTTTTTCTTTTGCCTTTCATGCTATAGCTTGGATATGTCTCAGAAATGGTTCTGAACAAAGAGAGGCAATATTATTGGTAGGTAGTAATTGTGAAGGAAACCTAGATTCTTCCTGTAATATTTCTTTTAAAGTAGCCATGTACTTCTCAATGTCTTATGCAGCAATGCTGGGATGTCAGTGTTCTCGCTCAACCAGAAGCACTACTTCTCTTCACAAACACAGACAGAATGTCAGTGTTCAGTATTCTGTTATTTGCAGAAGTAGGAAAATGTCATCTTTCTCCTGATATGAATTCTTCAGAAATATCCAGTCTTCTCTCAGATGAGTTCTCAGAACAATTCCCGAATAGCTTCATAAGGAAAAAAAAAAAAATCACCAAATGACCAGTTGATGATTTGAAAAGACAGTTTAACAACAACAACAAAAATACCTTAAAAATATACTGACTCTACAGATTGAATGTTTTCAGCAATACAGCTCTGTATTTTTATTTCATATATGGATTCCTCCGGAAAAGATAGGTGCAGGCTCTGTGCGAATTACATGAATTAACTCTAAAAACAATGCTTCGTCATTATCAAGTGACTTGGAGTACAAACACTTCAAAGACCGTGGTCCATCTTTGATGAGATGCCCTCACTCCTCAGTTCACATTTCTTCTATTCATGAATAGTTCAGTTTGTGAACTGAAGCATTTGGCAAAGTTTTGCTTCATTCTCAAGCTCCGCATTGGGTGGCCATGGCTCTCTTCCTCACCCTGGATGTGGTGTGGCTCCCTTTCATTTAGACCAGTTGTGAACATAACTGTGACCACTTTCTGTGAAGCTTTTTTGTGACATTTTAGCACATGCAGTGCTGTACTATCTTGTTACATCCAGCGTGACTCCAGAGAGTGCAGAGCAAGCATGGAGGTGAGAAAAAGAACAGAGTGGCAATGAAGGGGACAAGAACATGCGCAGCAAGGATGGTCAGAAGAAGGTTCTGAGGAAAATAACCATCGAAGGGGCTGGTGAAATAGCTCAGTGGACTAAAACTCTTGCTTAAGCAAGCTTGGACAAGAGAGGGACCACGGTTTGATCCCTGGCACCACATGCCATGCCAGCCCTGCCCCCAGGACAAGCTGAACTGGCCACAGAGTCTGGATGTGGTGGCACATGCCTGTAATGTCAGCAAAGACGAGGTTGAAAACAGGGGCATCACCATGAGTCTGAGATATATAGTGAGAACCTGTAACATCCAAATACATTAAAATAAAACAAAACAAAAGAGCCATTGAAGTGAAGAGTAAATTGCGGTAAAGCCTGAGTGAGGTATTCATGTGACTAACCTGGCCTCAAGTAAAGGATGGTGAAGTAGATGACTTCAACTGCAATTTTCAGTAATAAGGATGCCACCAAAGAGTTGATCTGGCAAAAGGAGCAAAAGAGTGAGCCATGCAGCATATGCAGAGCTAGAAGAGGAGAGAGAACATTTGTTAGTGTGGCTGAATGAGAAGCAGCTGGAGAGGATATTAAGTTATGATCTGTGAAAATGTCTGAGAATTGCACAGTGGTTTACTGTAGGAAAGCTCCTCAAGTGCAACAAGTGATGGATTTAAAGGCAGTTGAGGGCAGTCTGACAAATTTCACAAAATAATGTCATCCACTGTGTGATACCCAATGGGGAGGCTTCAAGTTCTGACAAGACTGCTGCAGAAGCTCACAAGAAAGAGCTCATGGAATTCATAAAGGCAGTATACCCTGCTCAAGGATGCTTTGACTTCGATGACACAGGCTTGGATGGAAAATGATGCAGAATGGAACCTAGATGATGGAGGAGGAAAAGGTACTGCCACGGCCCACACCCATGAAGGACAGGCTTACCCTTTTCTATGTGAAGATCCAAACACCAATCTGAAGATTAAGTCACAGTGCAAGACCTTCCCAGACCCCTCATGCATTCAAGGTACAGAATAGGAACAAAACCAGTCTATTTCGTGTGGATGTCCAATGTGAAAGCTTGGGTTACAGGCAATTAATAGCTCATGGAAGTCCTCCACGAGGTGCTCACATTCACTGTTAATAAATATCCTTCTGGTAGCCAAATGCCCACGAGGTGCCTTCCTGTGATGGGCAGTGCCTGGCACACCTTCCTAATACAACAATTCTTCTGAAGCTCAAGGCCCAGCAAGTGATCTGCAGTTTCACAAGGTTGTACACAAAAGTGCCCTCTTTGCTGGATGTTTCGGTGCCACTAATGAAAGAAACACTGTTTTGTCCTCCACAGCCTCAACCTCACTGACAAAGCATGGAAAGATATCACACACACACACGTGAGCCCTCAAATTCAACCTAAAGGAAACTGTAGGCAGAATGAACCAATGAGCATGATTTGGAGAGGTCGAATGCATAGGAAGTAGAGGAGACTGAGTCTGTGCACAAGACTATGGGTCTGGGTATTGGTGCCACAGACTGAGAGGAACTGGTCGAGACCCATGTGGAGGATCTGAGGGTAGAAGAACTCGCTAAACTCCAGAGTGGGCATTAGCATGTGCTTGGAGAGGAGCATTCATTCCACCAAGGAGGTGGAAGCAGGGAGGAGAGCAGCAGGGAGGCCGTAACACCCATTATGGAAACTTGGAATGAGGGCGAGGAGTCTGTGAGAATCATTGCCCTGACATAACTGTAAAAATAGAGTTTTGAACCTGACGAGTGATATGTGACTTCTCATTTCCAGAAGGTTATGCAATGCTGCTAAAAACAAGTGACATGAAACAGATTTTTTGTCCAAATTAGCCTTACAGCTAAGAGACAAGGAAGTGAGGAAACTGATGAAGGCGATCTCCCCAGCATGCTTATGGAGGGGGAGGGCACTGTCCACCAAACAGCAAGCTTCCCGACCCTCTTGTCCTCCCCTGCAGGAGTCACCTCAAACAAGTTTAATGTTTTCTACTCTGCTGTGCTGGTCTTTGTTTCATATTTCTGTGGTTAAAAAAACACCAAAAAGCTTCACAGAAAGTGGTCACAGGCCTGTCTACAACCAGTCTCAACTAAAGGAAGCCACAACCACATCCAAGGTGAGGAAGAGAGCCACAGTCTTGTTTATCACCCGACGTGAAGTGCCAGAGCAAACCAAAATGTTGCCAAATGCTTCAGTTCACAAAGTGAACTGTTCGTGAATAGAAGCAGTGTGAACTGAGGAGTGAGTGCATCTCATCAAAGATGCACTATTGTCTTTGAAGTGTTTGTACTCCACGTCGCTTGATAATGACGAAGCATTGTTTTTAGAGTTAATTCACACAGAGCATGCACTTATCATTGCCTGAGGAATCCACACACGAAATAAAAATACAGAGATGTATTGTGGAAAACATTCAATCTTTATTTTAAAAAAATATCTGTAGAGCCAGTATATTTTTAAGTAAGATTTTTTTTTCTTTTGTTAAATAGAACAGTCTTTTCAGATCATCAGCTGGTCATTTGGTGACTTTATTTCCTTGTGAAGCTATTAGAGAATTGTTCTGAGAACTCATCTGAGAGGAGACTGGATATTTCTGAAGGATCCACATCAGGAGAAAGATGACATATTAATGTACTCTGCAAATAACAGAATACTGAACACTGACACTCTGCCTGTCCTTATGAAGTGAAAACACAATATCCCAGTGTTGCTGCATAAGAGAGGATTAATTATGTGTACTGAACCTGATGGGAAAATTGGATTCAGTTCATTATCAGAATCATGGAAAGAATTAAGTTCATGAACAGAGGTACCACATTAGTGTGGCTTTGAACAGAGAATAACAGTTGCTTGTTACTAAATAAAGCCTGAAGCTATTTCATTTGGATTTTCTTTTTGTTATGGTATGTATAACTCCCTTCTTCTCAAGAATCCTAATATATTGACAGTGAATTTTGTTAAAATTTTCTGTAGTCCTATTATAGCTGTCTCAAAAGTGGTAGTGGGATTTGCATTTTATTTTTTTTAATCTTTTATTTATTGATGGATTTGATAGAGGTCTTGCTGCATAGCTCAGACTCATAGTGATCCTCCTGTCTCAGCCTCCCCAGTGCTGAGATTACAGGTGTAAACCACCATGGCCAGTTTTGGTGGCTGACACAGCTTGTGGTACTGGGGATCGAACCCAGGTCTTTGTACTTGCCAGTCAGACACTCTGACCACTGAGCTCTCATCCCAGCCCAGGTTTTGCATTTTGAGTATTTACAGTGCATGACAACATAGTGCACATTACTTGACCAGTACACATCTGTTGACTGCATTAATGAATACTCAATGTGTCTTTATGTTTAATCCTACAATTTTATTGATTTCAGAGGCTTGAAGTCTAGTTGTTGAATAGAAAAGATTTCCAAATTTTCTGAGTGGAAATTACTTTTGAAATTAGTTTGAACAGAATTAAAACATTTCAGAAAGGTTTTGTTTGTGTTGTTTTCTTTTAGACAGAGTCTTCCTGTGTAGTTCAGATGGTATTTGAACTCACGCTGTAGCCCAGACTGTCCTTGAACTTGGGCAAAATCCTCCTGCCTGAGCCTCCCAAGTGCTGGGATTAAAAGCATGTGCCACCCAGCCTCACTTGTTTTTTAAACATTTCTGTAAATATATGCATAAAATTCCCATGTTTATGGGTTACTTTTTCCTCCTTACTGTCATCCAAAGTTAAAGGAAGAAAAGTTTATTTAGCTCACAGCCTATAGAGCTTTCAGTCCATACTCGGCTGGCGCCCAGGTAAGGTGGCATATGGGAGAGGGGCAACAGTTTATGGTGGCTGAAGTCAGCAAAAAACAGCAAATAAGACAGAAAGAAGACTCTTTCTGCCCTTCATGTTGTATGCTGGTTAACTACCTGAAGGTGGGTATAGCACTCACTTCAATCCTAGCCAGAACTATGCCAGGTTCATCAGTGGACTCATCACGCATTCTTAATCCCAGCATCACACACTCTAGGTTAAGCCACCTCTGAAAAAGCCTTGGAGGGTGAGAGAGCTCTAGAAACAAACCATAACAGATACCAAATGATATTTCAATGCTGATGTACATTGTATAGCATTTTAACCAGGGCAAAGATTTGAAATGCATTGAATTGATTCTTAAAAGGAGTCAAGTTAAAAAGAAAGAAAACTTCAGTGCTCCAAATATTACTGCATATATCCCATTCAGTATTAGTTAGCAATGTTTAATTTATGAATCATAATGGGCATCCCTGTTTCTGAGGCTAATTAGATTTGACCTCAGTACACATTCATAATAAGAAACCAGCAAACGGTAGTTAGGAAAACCAAGAGATCTTGACACAGTGACTGTATGATAGTAACATTTTTCAGGCAATGGAAACACCAGCTGATAAAACAGTCTATCCAAATGCATAATTATAGTTCTAATGCTGGAAATGTAAGCTGGATGTACGCAAAATAATGTCTGATTTCATGGCATCAGAATGACACCAAAAGATGAGCCAGCCAAACCACATAGATGATTAAGTCAATGACTAATTAGTTTTTCATTAGTCCTTAAAAATAAGGAATCCATAGCAGAGTCACTTACCATTTCCATTATGAATGGGAATTCTTTTATTGTTATAGAGGAACAATGAACAGTTGGTTCTTTTAAATTGCTTTTCCTTGGCATCTGGAATAGATAGAACATAATTTCAGATTTAAATCACTCTAGCTGCATATTATTATCCTGAATAGAGGTAAAATGTAGTGGTTAGTAAATTAACTTTTGCCAGTATAGATAAACACAGACTAATTCCAATTTTTCAGGAAGTGCCTTCCTATTAGAAAAATTTGTCTGGGAGCCATGACATTCCCTCCACGTTGTACAAATTGCCCGTGAGTTATTCTAAGGGGAGAAAGGCTTGGCCTTCGTTGAAAGCCACAGTTGCAGCTCTGCTTCATCACGGGACAAATAGGGATCATGCCCTAGCTCTTTACTCATTAGATGAGAGGAATCAAACTGTTCTGATCCTTAGCTCGGTACTGAACTGGTCACGGGGGGCTCACATGAGCAGAAGCTGAGCAGGTCTGCTTGTTTTCCTGTCTTTCTGATTGCCCACCTAACCTGGTGTGCAGTCCCAAGTTCTTTTCCCTGAACTTTGAAAGCATAGCACGATCTTGAACCCAGCCTGTTACAAGCTCCCCAGACCTGAGCATCTATATTAATCTATCGTCTTCTCTTGAGCCAACATCTTGTGTCAGTGAGGACACTTAGTTAACATTACATTTAAAAAAATAAACCATTTCCAGTTTTTCTAACAAACAAGTAACGTGTGTGTGTGTGTGTGTGTGTGTGTGTGTGTGTGTGTGTGTGTGTGTGTGTGTGTGTGGTGGCTGGTTCAGCCCACCTTGGGGGCAGGATTAGTGTGGCATGTGGTCTCAGGGATCGAACCACAGACCCTGCACTTGCCTAAGCTTGGCTAAATAGGCACTTTAGACTGCTGAGCCCCAAAATGACTTTGTTTTGTTCTGAGGGATTTAAATTTCCAGAACAGCACTTGCTGCAGGCACAGCCTGATCCGGCAGCTCAGACAATGTCATATTTCCTGGGCTCTGTTTTGTTCCACTCTATTCTTCCAAAGCCAAGCAAGCTGTGAGTGGTTCAGATGACAACCACAGTCAGCACTGTGTGTTGCAGGCTCAACGTTCATCAACTCTGGTTGGTATGTGGTGCCACGATGCCAAACCTCAAAGCACTTCAATTGATTCTGCACCATTTAAAATAAAACTCAGTTTCCTCAAACTACAACTACATGAAATTGAAAAAGTTCAAAAACTAAGCATGCTTCACTAGAATGGTTAACCAAAAGTGTGTCTGTTTAAATGAAAAGAAATTACAATAAGGGAGATATTGATATTAATCTGTCTCAAAATCCTCCGCAAGGCTTCGAACACGCTTGTCTCATCGTGCTGATCACTTTCTCAGCCAGCACCAGAAGGTCTCTTTTGTAGGTGCCTTCATACATGTGATTAAACAATAGGATGTATTTGCTGCCAAAGGACATCCAGTGAGAGGGCAGGCTCGGAAGAGCAGCGTGATCTGTCCTCCTCCACCTCTTTCACCAGATCTGACAGCAGGCAACTTCAGGGTCTTGTTAAAATCATAATGGCCATGGAAGGTGAATGTCGTGGATTGGTTCAGGCCCTCCCATTCACCAAGTCAGCTTCAGACACTCACAAAGACAACTTCCAGTTTCAGAAAACAGTAAGAGTAATGGAGGGGATTTGTGACTGCATACATTCAAGTTTTCTTTCTGTATTGTAAAGCTTCATGGGTTTTGACAAGTGCATGGTATCATGGGTCTACACTTATAGCATCTTATTGTCCAAAACTGATTCAGTGCCATAAACACTTCCCAGTGCTTAACTTATTTAACCTTTACCCACATCACTTTCAACCCTTGGCCATCAATTATATTTTTTTATCTTCATTATAGTTTCGCCTTTTCCAGAATATTGCAGTTGAAATCATACAATATACCAAGTCTGTTTTTTCTTCTTCTTAGACTTTACTAAGCCATGCACATTTAAGATTGATCCATGTTTTGGACCAGTTTTCCTTGTCATTATAGAGATTTCCTACTGACCTATAGTTGTTACAATCTAACATTGAGAATATTGATTATAGAATGATACTTTTGTTTATTTTACTTAGATTTAATGCTGCTTCCTGAACATGTACAGTAATAATTTCTGTCATATTCAGAAGATTAGTCCATCGTTATTTTCAAAAGTAATTATATGACTTCCCTCTGTCTCCTTTTGGACTCTGATCATATGTATATAGAGATGTTTCATATTGTCTAATGTATCTCTGAAGTGGTGGTGTTCATTTTTCTTCAATATATTCTATGTGTTATTCAGACTGTAAAATTTCCACTATTCTTTTATTCAAGCAACTGATATTTTTACTACGTGAAATCTGCTCTTGGGCTTCTAATATTTTTAACTTTTAAATGATAACTAATTTACTATTATTCAACAAGATAAAAATCAAAAGCTCTTAGGTTTTTTCTTCACACTAATGAATGATTTCAAATTTGAAAGTCTGGAATATTGTCCATAATAAGTTAAATAAAAAATCTGTTTGAAAGATATGTATTTGTACAAAATATCTATGTTGCATAAAACATTTTACCAAAGTTGCATAACAATTTTCCCTAAGTAACAAATCTTTATAGACACTTTGACACTTTGCTAAATGTAAGTCTAATCCTCCTTCAATACAATCAGAACTTAAGAGTGACTCACATATGACATCCTATCATTAATATTGTCAGTTTGAAGTCACTAGGAGGAAAATCCTTGGTAAGGTTAAGATGATGTCACTAGGAATCAATGAATTGATATGCTCAGGAGTTCCGCAATATTATTTTGCTTCAGATATTTTTGTCACCATTGATTGACTTTTTAAAATCCATGTTTATTTTTCCTCCATGCAGAATACTTTGGATAATGGTACTAAGACTTGGTGACTGTCCTTTTAAATTTATTTTTCCTTCTTTAAATATATTTGGTACAGTGTCTCACTACGTAGCTCAGACTTGTAAATGATCCTACTTTCAGCCTCCCCACTGCTGGGACTATAGGTGTGTGCCACCACGCCCAGTCTCAGAAGCTGGCTCAGCATGCCCAGGGCCAGGGCCAGCATTGCATGTGGTGCTGAGGGTCAAACCCTGCTCCCTGCACTTGCCTAAGCAGGCACTTAGTCCGATGATCTATCTTGCAGGCCCTGAGGCTATCATTTTCATTTCCAAAAATTTCATCTTGCATTATTCACACATTAATTTCTCTACTTCTCTTCCTACCCAAATCCAAACTCATTAAAGCACTGATTTGTCATATATTCATATGCAAGTGCCATGTACACGTGGAAGTCATGGGAAGCCTGTTTTGCGGCTCAGAGTTCAGCTATTGTCTTAGAGATAAAAATGATGCTTCACCTCATACTGTACCATCCATACCTTTCCTACTTTATATTCTACAGGCCTCTAAGGATATGATTTGCTTGGTTCATTTCTCAGATCAAAATTCCCCTTTGGGGGCTGGTCGTAGGTGCGGAGGCTGAGGTGGCTGCTGAGCGCTTGCTCGTGGTGAATATTCATCATTGAATGATGCAGGCTACTCCACTGATGGAGACAACTTCTGGTAAAGGCTATTATTACAACAATGGAAGAAACAGAGATACATGTTGTATTTTTAAGAAACCTTTCAGTTGTGGTAATGACGTCAAACCATCTTATCCTTATGACAACTGTGATTCCTTGGCACAAAAGCAAAGAGATGATGGCAAAGAAGTGAGAAATAACAGCACAGCAAGTTTATTGGAGTCATCTTTTTCAGAATCTCAGGACACTGACATGCAGAGTGCGAACTCTCAGTCAGGTGAGCTTGGAGATAGTGTTAACAGTGCTTGTTTGAATGAAACATACTCTATATATCATTCAGAGTCAAAAATGAAGAGTGAAAGCATTACTAATTTAAATTCAGAATTATATTCTGAAGTGGAAAAAAGAGAGGAAGAATTTTTTTTTTTTTTTTTTTTTGGTATTTTGGAGCCTCAAGGTAATAGGAGTATTGCCTTGGACAGAATTTCTAGTATTTCAGATGCTGATTCTGCAGAAACTGCTGAAGAAGTGTACAAGTGTGGTATAGATGAAGACTCACAGCAGGAATATCACAGTGCAGAAGAACAAGAATATATAACTAACCATCTGTCTTTTGTCCAAGCAAAGACATTAAGTATATCTAATTTGGAAGTTGTTGAATTAAGAAATTCAGGTTATGAAACTGAATGTGCTAACAACCTAGAAGAAAATCACATTAAATTGGAAAATAGTTCTGTTATCTCTTCAGATTCACTTAATGTTTTTGCAGAAGAATATATACCCCGTGTCTCCAGCAATCAGGATTGCAATCTGTTAAAAGAGTATTATGAATCAAAGCATGAAAAGTATAAGGAACAAGAGACTAATTTAATGTATCCCACAGTGTTTGATAACATTGTACAGAGAAGCAATTCTCTTGAAAGTGAATCTCAGTCTAAGGATGATTACTTGAACCCTCAAAGAGCACTAAAAACTCAAATGTACACTAAAGACATGAAATACACAATTTTTGAAAGTAAGGATTTTTGTGGAAATGCAGTTGTCAAGAATAGAATCTCACAGCACCTTGAAGATTCTAGCACACTGCCCCAGAACAAAACTTTAGAGACACTGCAGTGCTCCTGTAAGAATCGCCAGACTTCCTGGTCCTCTACTTTTGATGACTCGGTCATCTCTTCCTGTAGGTGTTCACGTTTTAAAAGCCTGACTAATGTAGCCTCGAGCTTTTATGCAGCACCACCAATGATTGCTGTAAAAGATGGTCAGGGAAACAAAGAGCATGGCACCCTGAAAGCTATAGATGGCAAAAATATGAACAACACATACTCTGGGAAAGAAACACACTCTAAATCAGTGATAGATGCAGCAAGTTGCACAGTCGCAGTTCATCAGACAGTGGATGCTAGCACAGATTTTAGGGCTTGTCTCACAACCAGCAGAACAATAAATGCAAGACCTACTGTAGTATCTACATCAAGCAACACAGACATCACGATGGTGAATAAAAAATGGCCGAGCAAATGGCAAAGTGAAAAGCACAGTATGGCTTGTAACACGAATTGGCCGTATGGTTATGACTGTGCAAATGGATCAGTGGCTGCAATGAAAGGATCAGGAAAATCACTCTCTAATGACAGTAAAAGACCTGATGAAAATTTCCAAACTAAGGTTTTCCCGGAATTTAAAACATGTGATAACACAGACTTAAAGAAATGTCTTGAAAGGGACTTTCAACTTTCTGAAGAGATGGTGAAGGATCTATCATCAAAGCGCTGTAATAGAATAGTTCAGAAAGCTATAGAAGCAGAGTTACACCTTTTAAGTGTTCGCTATCAGAGGTGCCATCGTCAATGTTGTGATATTTACAAATTTGTCACAGAAAATAAAGGATTAAACAGGAATTTACCGAGTAATTCTGCGAAGAAGGAATTAGAATCAACACTGCTATCTGTTTTAGAAGACTTGAATGTTAAATACATGACTCTAAATAAAAAAATACTCGAGGGCATACCATTGGAAGAGCTGCCCCCACTGTTAATAGAATCAAAATTGTTAACTACCTTCTCTATTTTGGTTTCCATGCTAATGAAAGAAGAATCACATGCCTTTTCAGGAGCAGTTCCTGACGTAGGTAATCAAACTGCATCTGATGATGAGGTCTCTCCAAGGCGAAAAAAGACACACTCTCAAATGTCTTTATTATCTGACAATAGTCATCCTAAACTAAAAACATCACCTGAAGAAGATGGTTTCAAAAATGGTGGTATCAGTGTAGACTTTAATCAACTAAAACTTGATGATAAAGAGTGCAGAAATGACCATGAAATCAGTGAGGACTGGTTTGATGCTAAAGAGAACATGACAGGAGTTGACTCCTCAGGAATAGAAGAAAATCAAATAGATCATGACAGACGGAACCCAAAGTTTGCAGCAGAAAACTACCTAAACCTTAGGTGTGGGATTTGGTCATCAGCACAAGTGAAGAATATTCCCTTACAAAGAGATAAAGGGTTTTTGGTACATGTTGGTGGTCTCTGCCCTTCAGTATCTGAGGCTGACTTGAGATCTTACTTCCAGAAATACCAAGTTTCTGAAATCTCAATTCATAATTCTTCTGCTACTTACAGATACACATGTCTTGCTTTCAAGAAAAAAACCATGATGCAAAGATGGCTGTAGAAGAAATGAATGGAATAGAAATTAATGGAAAATCAGTAAATGTGAGGCTTGTTAAAACTCATGGAGAGTATATGTCACCACTTGCCTCAAAAAAAGGTTCAAATAATTTGGAGAAAAGTACAAAGAAAGAAATCAACCCAGCCTCCTCCGTTTTTGTATTGCCCAGAACTAGGCTGAGGCAGATGATGTCTGAGCAAGACAATAAGCTTTCACCTTTGGACCAGGATGCCAAGAATTATAAACAGATTGAACCTGCTCAGTTTCCACCAAAAATACCTATTCAGTTTATACCTCCAAATACATTGAACCTCAGTAGCTTTACCAAGATCATAAAGAAACTGGATGAACTGCACCCAGAAGTCAACAGAGACCATATCCTAGATGCTCTTCAGCAAGTGAGAATGAATCATAAAGGTTTTCTTAATGGCTTATCTATTAGCACTATTGTGGAAATGACTTCATCTGTTCTGAAAAAAACTGCTTCCCTTTAGGAATAAACAAAACAAAGAGTTCAGGGTCTTACTACACAGATGAGATTCATGGTGATCCTCCTATTTTCAGCCTTCCAAGCACTGGGATTGCAGGGTGCCCTTGGAGAATGTGAGTGCCCATCTGCAGCAAAGCTTGTACAGCACAGAAGAAAATGTTGTGGCAAAGCAAGAATGATACAGTTTTATAGAATCTGTAAGAAGTCTTAGCTGTGTTTAACAGCTTTACAGCTCTTTTTTTTTTTTTTGGTGGAATAGGGGCTTGAACTCAGGCCCTTGCACTTGCCAGAGAAGCGCTTATTCCACTGAGCCATCTCTCCGGCCCCATATAGCTCTCCTAAACCTGGCAGTACATATGTGATGTTAATATAGCTATATAAAAATTAAAAAATAATTTTATAGGTTTATAAATTTTATTTTGAATTTGTTTAAGGACTTCAAAGAGCATATTTTGGATCAGAAAAAAATAATTGTCACATCTATGTAAAAAAATCCTTTGTTAAATTTTAAAAATTATTTGCCAGGAGGTCTGTTGTTCCTATTTCAAAGTTCACTAAATAGTTTCTATGCATAAAAAAAAATTCCTCTTTGTTTTTTCTCTGCCACAATTTCCTATTTATTCACTTATTATTGGTATATTTCCTTTAGATTACTTGAACATATTCTCCTTCAGCCTTTGAACATATTTGTAAAGCATGCATTGAAATATTTATCAGTTCAAGGCAAGATATGATTCCACTGAGAATCTGTTCCTGTTGCCTTCTTGTTTCCAGAGCACAGGAAACACTTCTCTGTATCTGTAGATGTCTTATTAATTTCTGTTTTTAAACTACACATTGCAGATAACACAACATTTAACCTCTGGATTCTGTCTTGTGTTTCATTCTACCCTTGATGCTCTGGGTTTGTAGGCATCCACTTTGCTAGAATCTCATTTGAATATCCGTCTTCCTCCTTGAGAGGTGGCCCAGGTAGCTGTGCCAAGTTTCCTTTGTTTGCCTGTGGCCTTCCTGGCTGTTTCTCATTTGGTTGTATAATTTGTAGCCAGGCAGTGATTGAGTAGAGGTTATGCTCAGCAACGTTAAGGCAAGATGCCTTTCACACCTTTGCTGCCTGAGTATGTGGGCCAAAGAACTCATTTAGAAAAACAGTTGGTTCATAACTTTCTCAGGACTTCTAAATTTTTGACAGATTCCATTCTCATGAACATATAATTTAGAAGTCAGCTAGAAGCAGCTGAATGGTGTGTGCACTTAGTTCTTCTACAATGCTTGCAAGCACTTTATTTGTGATTTGTACTTCTACATATGCTCTACTCTGATACTCCTAAGGCACAATAGACAATAACATGAGTTCATGTCTTAAACAAGAGAAGCTGATACAACCAAGTGACACAGGAAACACAGGACATATGAGGCTGCTTCCAGGATCAAATGAAAATATTGTTTTACAGTAAATACAATGAACATACACTAAAATAATGATAACCTCATGGTGTAGAAAGTGCACAATCCCATACTACAGTTACTTAATGTCATTATTATAAATGCATGCATGTATGTCTTCACACCTGGGAACCCGGAATGCTTGTGTACACAAATTTCACCACAAGCACATGGGCCATGCACCATACTGGGATACTGTGGTAGCTACAGTGTCACTAGGTGCTAAAAATTTTTGCAATTCTATTGTAATATTAGGGAGCCATCATCTATTTATGGGCTGTCTTTGACCAAAACATTGTTATGTGACAAAAACCTGAATTAGCATTATGCAACAGAGCAACATTCTTCCTTTCACTCATTTTTGCATCTTTTTATATTTTATATGCACTTATAAAAATAATTCTTCATTTCTATGCATATTAATTTTATTGAATAAATGTAGATTAAATTTCATATATTCAGTACTTGTAAACATCTCTAAAATCTTTTGTGTTGTGCACTACAACTAATGACATAATACATTACTATATGAATCATATCCTTATAGGTAACAATTCAGTATGAGTATTATCAGCTTAAAGGGCTTTCTGAATTGGATATGCAGAATAGTCTGGTTGGTTGGCTATTCTGGCTGAGGTACTCTGAAGGTAGCTGCTTCTACATCCATTCTCAGGGTAATCATCAGTTTTAGTGACTGACTCTTGCTTATAATTTTTCAGGTGTCATGCATACTATCATATAAGAGTATCATTATTTCATTACTTCTTAGGGATGAATCATTGAATTTTATAGCTAAAATAATTTTACTGTTTCATCACTTGACTGGTGTTTGATTTAATTCTTTTTTTTCTACTATGAATCATTTTGCTATTAATTCATGTGTGTGTGTGTGTGTATGTGTGTGTGTGTGTGTGTACATATGGTTTCAACCCTCTTGGATGAATACCTGGAGTAGTATTTCTGGGTCATACTGTAAGCTTGATTTAGTTCCATTACCAAACAATATTTTTAAGTCCATGGCAGTAGGAAAGCCATTAGCAATATTAGGAGAGTTTATGTGGAGTAAGGAAACTGCCACTTTTTACCTACTGTTTGATTTTTTAGTAACTCAATAAATGGTCAAGGAACAGAACTGGAAAGACAAATATCAAAGCTCATGATGAAGCAAGCGTGTAACAAAGCATTTTTATTTTGATACATGCAAGTGGGCAAATACTTGCTTCTCCACTTCCAAATGTGTTCCTGGAAGAAAGATTTCAGTGACTCCCCTTCTATCTGTGACAGACAGGTGCCTTCTGCTGTCATGGCTCATGGCTGTGTCTAATCAATTGCATTCCTCTGCTTTTGAGGCTGTGGCAATTTGGTCTTATTTAAAATGTAAATCAGATTGTTCTTAGAATAAGAAAGCCAAAGAATATGGCATTTGATTTTGTTTTCCTTGATTTCAATGATTTTTCTCGCTGAGCATGATTTACAGAATAGCACTGTGTTTCCATTTGGAAGGCTGGAATGTTATTTAACATCAAGACACCCAATATTTCATTAAACAAATTAGAATTGTGTAGAAAACAACAATGCGGTTTTGGCAGCAGGTTCTGTGTTGAAATACTTCCTCTTCATTTGGATTCAGAGCCTTTGTGCTTTTCAGTTGTTGTTCCTTCAAATATGCAGTTTAGGTAGAAATGTTTGCAGATGTTCCAGGCTTGATTTATTAAAAATGGTTTCAGTACAAATTCTCCCATGCAATTAAATGCCCATTCATGTTCTGTTTTCACAAGGAAATGTTGTTAGCAAATAGCTCTAAAATAATGGCTTAGCAGTTAGGGGAACTCTTGGGTGCAAATGGCTAACAGATACGAGCTGTTGTTATTTTATAAAAGGTAGTGATTTAGTTTTGCTCTGATTAAAATGTGAAAATGTACTGTGCAGACCATAGCTCAGCGGACTGGAGCGCCCGCTTTGGCAGAGCGCAGCCGCCAGGGGTCGGTTTCCCGCATACCATGCCAGCCCCTCTCCCAGGGCTCATGGAGACAGAGACTGAGCCTGGGCGTGGTGGTTCATGCCTGCAATCCCAGCATTTGGAAGGCTGAAAATAGGAGGATCACTACAAGTCCGATCTGTGTAGTGAGACCCTACAGACCTAGTACTCAATTCATAAAAAATAAATAATAATAAAAATGTGCATACACATCGTGGGGAATTTGGAAAATGCAGAAATATGGGAATAGTGCATTTACTTTTAGTTCCAAAACTTAGAGACACGTTTTGACCTGCCATTTGTTTTTCCAATATTCTCTTTATTCTTATTAATCTTGAATTTATTGGGAATTTCACTTGGGTTTGTTTCAGTGAATACATGTTTTACAAATGTTGATAGATGTATTTATCATATCACTTCTTGCTTCTTATTTTCCTTGAATTGCTTCTTATTACACTTAGAAATTCTTAATGTCACCACCAGATACGAGTGGTTTACAGATTTCTCATGATTTGATTAAGTCACATCTCCAATTTCATTTCTCCTGAATAAATTTATGAATAAATAAATACGTAAGTTTATTTGTTTTAGATATGAACACTCCAGTATTATTGCTGCTGTTTTATTTTATTTATTTATTTTTTTGGCTGAACTGGGGATTGAACTCAGGACCTTGCGCTTGCCAGGGAAGCGCTTATTCCACTGAGCCATCTCCCTGGCCCCAATTGCTGCTGTTTAAATCAGCAAGAATGTTACCCTATGGTTATTTTTTAAAATGTTTTTATCTTTTAAAGAGAATAATAAATAGTGGAAAAAAATAATGCAAGAAGTGATACGGAATTTTACCAAAACAAAATAATAGAAATTCAACAATGTTTGTTACATTACATATTGTTGTCTTCAGGTTAGTTGCTCAGATTATCAGGTATATACATGCAAAATTGCTGAGTGAATTAAAAAGAACAAAAGATGAATAATTTAAGCATTAACTGTTCCTTTGAATAGACCAAAAGAAATCAGCAGTGTGATTACCCAAGCTATCTTGTCCATCCTGTCTATATGGCTATGAATACATTTTTCCCTTCCTTCCTTTCTCCTTTCACTCACCCCAGTTTTTCCTTCCCTTTCAACAAATTATTTCCTTTTCACAGTGTCTGTTGTACTGTTTGAATTTATTCACTCTTCCAGGTTCTTACACGAGAAAGACAATATGGTGTTTACGTATGCGGATCTGACTTATTTCACGTAGGAGTATGGTCTCTAGTTGCATCCACTTATCTATAAAAGCCTTTAATTTATCTTTTTTATAGCTGAGTAATAGTCTATTGTATAAAAACATCACACCTTTTTATCCATTCCTCAGCTGATAGGTATTTGGATTATTTCCAAGGTTTATCTGTGACAAATTACGATGCTATGAACGTGGGTGCACATATCCAGGAGGGGAATAGATAGGCGGAATGGGACCTCAGTCCTAGCTTTTGAGGAATCTTCACATGGATTTCATAGTGGAAATTGCCACAGCTCCAGATACCTGTGTTAAGCAGCCTCATGAAGACTGTTAGGGTTTGTTTGATTGCTTTGTCCTTACTAGTCCTCAGAGGATTTAATTAGCTTCTATTTTCTGTTTATTTTCTCTAGCATTGATTGTCTACTGCTGCTTCATTACTGGAGTCCTTGTTTTTGGTAAAAAAAAAAAAAAAAAAAAAAAAAACAGTAGGTAGTCCTTCAACTCTATGTAAAGAAAGCCCACTTCTCTGTAATCCAAGCACTCAGGGGAGGAAAGTAGAGAAAAAAAAAAAAAAAAAAAAGAAAGAGAAGGGAAGAGAAGAGAAAGGGCCTCCTGCCTGTCCATTCCTCCTGCTTTTTACTTTTATTTTTCATTTTTTAAAAATTATTTTTGTTGAGAAACAAATAGCAATGAAACAGTTTCAAAACTGATTAATAAGAGCCGGGCGTGGTGGCGCATGCCTGTAATCCCAGCACTCGGGAGGCTGAGGCAGGAGGATTGTTGTGAGTTCGAGACCAGCCTGAGCTACAAAGTGAGCTTAAGGCCAGCCTGAACTGCATAGTGAGACCTTGTCTCAAAAAGACAAAAAAAAAAAAAAAAAAAAAACTGATTAATAGGACAATTTCAATAATTAATACATTGCATATTGTTGTCTTCATAGTGGTTATTCATTGTACAAGATAAAGCCATGATATCCTGGCCAAACACTATTAGTACAAATCTTTCTTCTCATTGAATTAAGAGAAAGTAGCCGTATATCTATCCTAACTATTTTGTATATACATTATTCTAGTCAACTGCATATTAATAACCTAATCTTTTCTCCTCAAGAACTGAAAATATTTTGATTATATTTTCATTTTCATTGAATGATATTAGTTATTTAGAATTTTTATATCTTCTTGGTTTAGCTTTGGCAGCTGTATCTAGAATCTGCCCATTCATTCTGGTTTCCATCCTATTAAAATATAGATTCTCATAGTAGGTATTGATGAGCTCCTGGATTTCTGTGGGATCTGTTGTGATTTCTCCCATTTCATTCCTGATTGTTTGAATTTGTGCTTTTTCTTTCCTCCTACATGAAATCATTGGTTACTGTTTCATCAAATTTACTTATTCTTTTAAAGTTTCAACTTTTTGATTCATTGATCCTTTGTATTGTTTTCTTAATCTCCCTTGCATTATTTTTTTACTTTTCTATTCATAATTTCCTCAATCATGTGATCTTTGGGTTTGGTTTGTTCTTCTGCTTCTAGAAGTTTGAGGTTCAATATTACATTGTGTGTTTGAGCTCATTCTGTTTCTATTTTGTGAGTTCATTGCTATACATTTTCCTCATAGGACCACTTTTATTGCATCTCATGAGTATCCATATGCTGTATCAACACTATATTTAAATTTTATATAATTTTTAATTTTGTCTTTAATTTCCTCTTGACTCATTGATTGTTCAAAAGAATGTTGCTTAATTTTCATGCATTAATTTAATTTCTATGGTTTTCTTTGTCATTGACTTCCAGTTTCATTGTACTATGGCCAGATAGTATGCACAGGATGACTTAAATTCTTCTACATTTACTTAAATGTGTTTTGCTAGCTAATGATATGGTCAGTTTTGGAGAATGCCCCACGTGTAGCAGAGAAGAATGTATAACATGATATTGTGAGGTGGAACACTCTGTAGACATCTACTAAGTACATCTCTCTAGGGACATGGTTTAATTATATTTCCTTGTTGTATTTTGCCTAGTTGATCACACGTTTTTGAGAGTGGTGTATTAAGTTTGCCCACTACAATTGTATTAGTGTTTTAACATGTGTTTTATGTAGTTGGGTGAACCTATGTTTGAGGCATTAATATTTGTGATTGTTATCTCTTCTTGGTGGGGTTTTCCATTAACAAGAATGTCATGCCTTTCCTTGTTCAGTTGTGGCTTAGCTCACATTATCTACAAGTAGGATAGCTACTCCTGATTTTTTCTGGACTCACGTGTCATGGAGAATTGTTTTCTATCCTTTGACCTTTAGTCTATGCGTGTCTTTTTGGGTTAAATGTGTTTCTTGAGTGCAGCATATTGTTGGATCTTGCTTCTACCATTCTGTCAATCTGTTTCTTTTGATTAGTGAGTTGAGAGCATTTATAGTTGATGGTTTTAACTGATATATATTGGCTTTTCTTTTTCATGTTGTTTCCAGCTTTCCTTTCTTATGATGGAATAATTTTCCATTATTTATCATACAGATATTTTTCTATTCACCTGTCAATGGATACTTACTTTCACATTGTGACTATAGTGCCTAATGTTTTAATGAACAAAAGAGAGCAAATACCACTTTGCGTGCTAATCTCATCTCATATGTGTATACATCTCAGAAGAGAGATTGCTGCATTGTATGATAGTTTTATTTTTAATTTTTTAGAAATATTTGTATTGTTTTTCATAGTGGCTCTACCAACTTACACTCAACCTACACAGAAATTCTGATCTGATGCTTATTATACTTTACAGTTACCTAAAATTAGTAATACTGGTAATGTTGGCAACATCTTCATATACTTTTTGGGCATTCGTATATCTTTTGGGGAAACATATCTTCTCAGGGTCTTTGTCCATCATTTATTGATTTATTTATTATTATATTTACTATGGTATTGATCCATCTTCTTTGTTCTTGATTTATATATGTTCATTATATATATTGCATGTTAATTCTTTAATATGTATATGAATTGCATCTTCACTGAATCAGTAAATTACTTCTCATTTTATTGGATAGGATTTTTGTTTTGTTTTTGATTTTGGTTTTTCCTGAGCAGAGAGCATTTAGTATGATGGTGATTACCCTTGTTTATTTTTTCTTTTGCTGCTTGAACTTTGGTGTTATAGCCAACATATTATTACCCAAACCAGTGACATGGAACTTTCTCCTGTATTTTCTTCCAAGGATTTTATTTCCCCATCTATTATAGTTTGAATTAGTTTTAGTATGTAATGTAAAGATCAAACTTCATTCCTTCATGTAAATTCAGTTTCCCAACACTTTATCAAAGAACTACCTTTTTTCCATTGTGTTTTATTAGTGTTCTTGTCAAAAAGTAGTTGACCATATATATTTTGGTTTATTTCTATACACTATGCTCTGTCTCATTGGCCTATATTTGTCTTAATGTACAAAATGTAATGCTTTTATTTGTATGACTTGGAATAGACTTTGAGATCAGGAAATGTGATAGATCTATCTCTTCTTTGTTCCCAAAATTACTTTTCAGGATTTTTGTGATTCCATACAAATACTGAGATTTTTCTTCTTCTTCTTCTTTTATGTATTTAATACAAGGTCTAGTGTCTCAGTACAGAGTCTGGACTCAGTGATTCTTCCTGTTTTCAGCCTCCCTAGTGCTGGGATTACAGGTGTGTGCCACCACACCCAGTCTCAATAGCAGTCTCAGTTCCCAGAGGTGTGGGGGCGTGGGGGTGGGGGTGGGAATGGCATAGCATACCAGGGATCGAACCCAGGCACTATGCTCTGCATAAGAAGGCACTTAATCTGCTGAGCTATTTGGCCAGCCCTTGTTTTTCTATTTATATAAAAATTGGAATTTTGGTAGGTGTTGTCTTATATTCCTGTACTGCTTTGAATAGTATAGATATCTTAACAATATAAATTATTGCAATAAATGAACATAGAATATATTTTCATTTATGTCTCTTATGAAATTTCTTTTATAAATGTTTCATAGTTTTCAATGTGAAGATTTTTCACTTCCTTAATTATTCATAGTTTTCTCTGTTTAGTAATAAGAACTTTATTTGTATTTCGTTAGTGTTGGTGCTATAGTGAGATGACTTCCTTCTAGTATAGACAATTATTAGTGTAAATAAATATGCTCGCTTTGCACCATTATCACATTTCTTTATTAGTTCTTTCTGTGTGAAATATTGTTTTGTATGTACATGACCATCTGACTTTCAAGCAGAAATATTTTTACTTTTTTCTTCTCAATGCAAATGTTTTTTGTTTCTTTTTCCTGTTGAATTTCTCTTCCTAGTTCTTCCACTCATTTTTCAAATACATAGAACTTTTGGAATTCCTTGTCTTGTGTCAGATCTCTAAAGAATGCTCTTCAACCACTGAGAGATTTTCACATATTAATTAGATTTTCTATATTAATTAGATTATATTGTATTGTATTATATTGTTATATATTATATTATACCTATTTTTCCTGAAAGTTTTTATTCTGAATAGCTATCTTTACTTTGAAAAACACCTTTTCTTCATTGATTAAGAAGATCAAGTGGTTTCTATTTTCCATTTGCTAGGGTGGTGTATGACAGTGATTTATTTGCATATGTTACTTACATTTGTTTTGCAGACTTCATGATTTGCTGTTGAACTTAGTTTTTCTGCATTTTACTCAGGGTTTTACAGGTATTTTTATTACAGATATTATTCTGTAATTCACTTTACTTTTGCCTGGCTTTGGTACCAAGGTAATGTTGGCATCACAAAGTGAGTTTTAAAATATTGAATCTGTTCTACTATTTTGATTTGAAACTGTCTCACTGGTATTTGTTCTTCAATAAAATTATGGAAAATAAAAAAATAAAATATTGCCCCTATACCAAAATTGCTTCTAATTTGTTTTGTGTTCCCTAATTTACAGTATGAAGTTTATTTAGCTTGTCTCTTTCTTTGTTGCCTTTTACAATGCATTCTAGGTTCTGAGTTGAATCTGGAGCACATGACTAGATATACACTTAGTGTTTAAACAAACAGAAACAATTAGCTGTGCTAATGACAGTTATGCTGAAAGTGTACTGTCATTATGTTCTCATCTGTTTAATGGCAATTTTCATAATCTAAATATGTTTAAGAGGCATTTACATAACACGTTTGATTAATTTTAATAGCAATTATTGTAAGTAAAACAGATTTTTGAATCTGTGCTAACTGCCCTTCCAAGAGGTTGTCGCAAACTCTTTACTCACAAGATTAAACAGAATTTTATGCATTTGAGAGTCAATCTTTATCATCCTGGAATAATGTCCTTACATGGCAGCTAAGACTCTTGTTTTTATGTATTTAATGTAAACTCCATCTTTCACTAATTTGTGTTTTAAATTTTCAACTCTAGCCTATGCTTATTAGTCAGTCAATGAAAGGATACCTTCAGTCAGAATTCTGCATATCAACAATTGCAGTTCACAATGTTTTGATTCATTTAGTCAATATATGTGGCAAATCTATTGCATGCACCTGCACTGTGGGAGGTATCAGTTCCTACAGCTTGAAATAGGATGACAGAAATCAACAGCATCACAAACAGTAACCCCATCTGTGTTTCAGCGAAAGATCTTAACTTAAGAGGATATTCAGAAAGGATTTATTCCAGAATTGGACAGTCACTATAATCTTTTGGAAGTTATTATATAAACCCATATTTCACTGTTACATGGAAGTTCATTGGGGCATGTCACAGCACTCCCTGGCCAGCACAAGGTCCTGAGTTCAAGCTCCAGTACAAAACAAAGCTCTCAGCCACATAAACATTAAGGAATGGCAGGTGAAGGACAGCAAGTGGTAATAAGAAGCAGGAGAAAATTTCAAAACACAAGTTGGGTGAGAATTTCTGTGGCTGGGGCAAGAATATAAGCTGGTGTTCTGATCTCATGTTTTTTTATGGGGATGAACAAAGTTAAAAGAATCAGAGCTATTGACACAACAAAATATATAATATATTTTTATTGGTTTAAATGAGAGAAGAGAGAAAAGAGAATAGTGTCCCGTCCAGCGGGTCAGTCAATGCAGGTCACCTAGGGGAGGAGAGGGGACTGACAAAGACAAGGAACAGGTGCACGAGAAATGGAGACAAGACAGGATTCTGATCAAGTCTCGTTTATTCAAGGAAGTGATACAGCTTATATAGCAGAGGGAAGGGAAGTCAACGTCATTAATGACGTAGATATATTAGGGTAATGCTATAGGCTAACAATACTCAGGTGATCAACTAAAGGAGCTTGTGACAGGAAGTCTAACTAAAGGAACACAAGGCAGG